>JAIPRM010001654.1:15007-36061 GCA_025469315.1 Stegophylla sp. TES_Ste_2020
CATGTATGATACATTTTTATGGTTGTTAAGACATTATCCAAAAGTTCTTGGCTAATGTAATATTACCCGGTTAATGTTAACATTAGCCAAAATTCATGGCGGCTTATGTTAACAGTTGGCTAATGTCGACATTATCCAAATGTTAACATTACCCGTAACATATATATGTAATACATTTAGTGTTATTGCTCTCTTATATACTTAATAAATATCATTAAATCATTAACAAAGCTATTGGACTCAATAGGTGGATAACAATTTCAAATGTATATACTTCTATCAGCTCATAATAAAAAATGTTAGTAGTGTATAATACAAATTATAAAAAAAATCTAACCTACTATAATAGCACTCATCAATCAAAGTACAACTATGACATTGAAACGTTAATTTTTTTTTGGTTATAATTCCTTACAAAATAATTGACAAAAAATCATTGCAATAAAGTAGTGTTATTTCTCGCTTCATTTAGTTACCTGCTTACGTATAAATTCTTCTCTTGATTTTTCATTTCTCATATGTGACTGATAAATAAAGAGATTTTTTTAAATTTACGAAAATAAAAATTGAAAATTAATAAGTACTTCATTAAAAAGTTTAAAATAGTATTGTATCATCATATGACATAATGATAAAGTTATAAAAAACATGTAAGTGATAAACTTTCTGTTAACGAGATTTTTTTATTTAAAATATATGTAAGCAACAAAATTATTATCTAAATAAATTTGGTTATAAAGTCTATAAAAATATTACTATAAACTATTGTATTATGAAAGTCATAAATTAAAACTTAATAATAATTGAGGGATTAGGTGCAAGGAGGGAATTTCAGGGAAAATACCTTTTTAGCTTAATATGCGTTTTTCGATTCCTCAATATAATTCTATAATATAATAATAATGAATAATTCTATAATAAATACCTAAAAATATTGGTTTTAATATCTCATTTTTATAGCTCATGTTGATATTAATTATATTAATAATATTAAGCATATTTACATGTTTGATATGACCACATGCAGTTTTATGCTGTTTTTAAATTATTTATTCTTGTTCATTTAAATATAATGCATTCATTATTATTTTTTGTGCGCATTCATTTAAATATAATAAAAAGAAAACATTTCTTTATCCATTGTAATTTTTCTTAATTTAAATATATTTATAATACTACAATAAAGAAATTTTCCTATAATAACGTTCTGTAAAATATTTATTATCATCAAAATATGTCCAGATATACTCAAAAAGTTTTTTGAAAAATAGGCATTTTATAACCTCTGAATTTTCACAATCTGCATATATTTGTAAGTGTTTCCAAAAATTCCTCCTTATTAAACTATAAACTAAAGATGTTTATCTTTCAAAATCAAGAAAGTTAATTGTTTTACTCGTTGATATTCAGGAGTTCAGGAGATACAAGAACTTCAATTTACAAATGCAATTATCTCTAAACAATATTTTCAGAGAAATACCCTTCTTGCACTCAACTTCTCAATTTAACTTACTAACTAAAACTTCAGATTGAGTTATATATTCCACAGTTTTATTAAACCATTTAATGCAAAAGAATTGAATTGAAAAAATACAAATGTCCAATAAAACTATAGTCTGTGAGGACATGCTGAAATTTGGCTGCACTAACACGGCCTACTCTTTTTCTAGGTGGACTATAGTTTTGTTGGGTAATCTTAAATATTTATCTGCCTTCACATAGATTAGAATATTTTTAATTATACCCATTGTAATATTCAATGTACTGTTGAATGACTATAGACTATTAAAACAATACTAATAGAAAAATAAATACATTTAATGATAAGAAAAATATTGTTTTAATAGTCTATAGTCAATAAACTATTAAAACAATACTTATAGAAAAATAAATACATTTAATGATTAGAAAATGTAATAGTACTAACTAAATAACGGCTTATGTACTTAACACTTGGTTTTAATGTTTACTGATATTTAAGCATGCTCATAGTTCTTTCATATTCAATATTTTATATCAGATAACTATTATTATTTTATTAAATCATCTTCTGTATTATTTTGGCGTTTACTTACCTACCTACAATAGTTGTTTATTTTTTATTTCAGCTTCTTTATTTTTGTTAATTTATTGATTTATTTTATTATTATTTTTTTTTTATATACCTATACATATTTTGTGTGTGGTTGCTTTTGTTGCTCAATCCTGTCCCATATAAAACACATAGTATTCTCTGAAAAAACTATGGACAGAAGTTGCCTACATCATTGTTTTTTGTCAGATGTGACCGACGTCAGACAAATGGAGCAAGCACTTCAGCAATTACTCGAAGACTTTCATTCTGGAAAATTACGTGCATTTGGTAAATAATAATTGCTAATAAAAAAATTAATTTACTAGTTAAATTTATTTAATTTAAACAGTAACTTTCGGTTAAATAATTTCATAAACATACATTTTTTGTAAGATAATAAAATATATTCCATTTAAATATTAACAAAGACAATTTATTCTATTTTATATTAAAAACAATATTTTCTTTAAAACAAATAACAATATTTCATAACATATTTTATTAAATATGTATTAATATACCCCTTATAATAAAAAAAAAAAATTATTGCCTAAAAGAAAAAAAAACAATTCCTAAGACATACATAATGTAAAAATAACAAAATATGAATTATAATAAATAATGCATATATTACTTATATACTAATTATATAAATATTTATTTGAAAATTTAGGTAAAGATTGCAGTATGGAACAAATGACAGCTATTCGAGAACAACAAGAACATTTAGCTTGGTTGCATTTTGAACTAGGCGTTAGGCAAGATGGATCGACTCCGCTTAGTGAACAAGGCATAGCTAAAGGTACAGAAAATATGCACTCACTAATGGCCAGTCTAGAACAGCTGTCTTTGTCCATTGAAAAATTACATTCATTCAGTAATTCAACGTCTGATTAAAGTACACGGATAATCGATAATTGGGATCATCAACACTTTCTTCATACAACGAATGGGGTTTTATAAAAATATACTATTGCTCATTTTATCATTCCATGAAAATTTTACCAATTATCAATATTATGTCTTTTTTTTTCCTTGTTAATTTGTTAAATAAATATAGTGACTTTTTGTAATTAAATAATCTTATTTGACTAACAAGTGCAATGCCTCATATGGCGATAACATTCTAGTTGATCCTACACTCACTCGAATCCCACAATTCTTTGTCGCCTCACAGATTGAATGCACTTCATGTCCACTTATACCCCCAATGACAAACACAATCAGATGGTCGCAATCCAGAGGATGTTTATTAACTGTGTTAATGATTTTGCTGAAATAAAACAGAAATAGTCTTTGTATTATAATTAAGTTATACAAATAGTAGTCTATTACAAAACACAAAATATTATGTGATGCTAAAACTCACTTGAAACCAATTTTAATAAAATCTGTAATGCCATCAGACTTTGTTTTTAAAATTGGCAGATTTGGTCTCATTGGACTACACACATCGCTCATCAGTTGTTTAACAAAAGAACTGTACCCCGCTGGTGCATAAGGATTTTCTCTCAAAAACAATTTTCTGTTAAAAAAATAAAACATAAATTAATAAATAATGAATTATTTTATTTTACTTTACCTTATATTTTATTTGAATAAACATAATTATTGTTTAATAATATATAAAAGTTATTTTGTTATTTTAGTGTAAATTGTACAAATGAAAAATTATTAAAATAAATAAAATATATATTAATTGTATTAAATTAATATTTGTCTTTAGATGTAAAATAAAACAAAATACATAATAAGTAATAGGACTCAAATATTAGTGATTTTCTAAAAAATGTTTCGCATTTTTATGAATGCAGGTAAATTTTCATAAAATCATGAAGTGCAGATATTTTTTTGTGTCGTAGGTCCAACGGTTAATAGTAACTTCAATTTTAACAATTGTAAAATCTATAAATGGCTCAAAACCCAAATATATCAATTAGAATACCAAAATTTCAATTAAAAGTTTGTTGATGGTTTATGAATTAATACAATTATATTTTTAATGCTTGTAGTGTTTTATAAAGATATTTTTAACCAAACACACAATTATCGATTACTGAATATTAATAAATAACATATGTTAAATATTACTTAATTAACATTTATAAGTATTGTATATTAATTGTACCTCCGCTCAGAATCATCTTATTGAAGAAATGATTTATCGTTTCTTTAAAATATAACACACCCATCAAGAATATCCCACCCAAAAATCGAAGTATGTCTATGGACCATGGTGCGAAGTATGTCCGGCCTTTTTTTATGTTTATTATTCAATAATATATTTATTATAAATAAATCATAAAATAAAAAAAAATTTTAAAAATATAACTTATCCTATAAAGCATAATTATACCTAAATTTAGTTTGAAAAATATTAACTCCATTCCTCAGAATATAATCTTAGATAGTATATCCACAACTGATGGCCAGATATAGATAATATTTTCGATGAAAAATCTCTTAAAATTATATTTTTCAATATTTAATAATAATTTTCATACTTACATACTACAATCTAGTAATTTATAAGAATATATAGATAAATATTTTCTCAAAATAGTAGGTACCATGTAATTTTTTTTATTTTTAAATTTTAATACGTACAATTATTAAAAGTAGCATGAAAAAAGTAACAAAAATGAAATGTATGCCCCCAATTCTCTATCCCTGACATATACAAATAAAAAAATGAGGATATCGTCTCAAAAAATTTATTGACATTCCCTTTCCAAAATAATCTATACAGTATTTTACTATGTGTTATTATTTAAATCCCTGATTGAATTATCTATAGAATACTCAGTTATTATTGAAGCCAAAACATGTAAAAGGTTTATGTACCAATTTAAAATCTAAATTAACATAACATGTAACAATGTTTTATTCAGAATTCATATTTCACGATAAAAATAAAACAGTTCGTGTTAATATAATTAATAACTAGGAAGATGGCAAATTTATTAAATTAAAAACAATTAATCTAATAGATGAGTATAGAATTGTTTTATTTTGAAAATGTCATCTGTTTTCCTTGATTCCCCCCCCCTTCCGTACAATAAGCAAATTATTACTACAACAAGATACTTTTGAATTACACAATGTAATTTAAAAAATAAAAAACAAATAAATCTTATGATTATTTATCGAAGACATAATTCTTTATTTTATCAAGGATGAAGAAATTAAGAAACCATAGAGTAAACAAAGATGCATTTTGTTATCAATTTTTTTTATCTGTTAACCACAGACTAGGATATAATGTAAACAGTAAACACTGAACTATAATAGATAATATATGGCAGCACCATGCTCTTCACATAAAACAACATTTTACTGTATCAGATTTAAATTCTTTACTCAGCATTCCCTTCAAGTCGAAGAGGCAGTTTAAATTATAAATCCTTTATCTGACGTTCTGTTGTCTAGGCAACTTTAATTTGTGTTCAAGTAACACAGCAGTGTGCGCGGAACGTTTTATTTGTTTTATCAAGAAGAAAAAAAATGTTTCCCACAAGCACGCAAAAAAAAAATTGGATATTCAAAGACGAAATGGATTTGAATGCTTTACGCGAAAATACCAACCGTAATTTCGTATCCAGATATGGATCGCACATGAGTCCGGACGAACGAAACTCATATTTCTTGGACCCCAACGAGGAGTACATAATACAAAAATGTCATGAGTATATATTGAGAGATTTTTGTCACAAATTTCAGCCGTCAATGCCAAAGTATGTATTTGCGACTGCTCTAAATTATCTGAAGCGTTTTTACCTTTACAATTCGGTCATGGATTACCACCCAAAAGAAATAATGGTCACATGCTTGTTTTTGGCTTGCAAAGTAGACGAGTTCAATGTGTCACTTGCACAATTTGTTGCCAACATCAAGGGCAACCAATCGAGAGCAACAACTGTAATACTGAATAATGAGTTGTTTCTTATGGAGCAGATCAAATACAACCTTAAAGTGCACCATCCGTTTAAAGCGATTGAAGGATTTCTTTTGGATATAAAAACTAGAACACGCATGTCTGATCCAGATCGTATGCGCCCTCACATTGATAGTTTTATTGATAAGTTATTATTTACTGATGCATGTTTATTATTTGCACCATCTCAACTGGCACTTGCTGCAATAATACACTCTGCTAGTCAAATTAAAGAAAATTTAGATTCTTATGTAACTGACTTACTATTAGGAGAAACGGGATCTGAGCATTTAAAAGACTTAATAGAAGTTGTAAGAAGAATAAGAATATTACATGTCAGAATAGCAGATGACTATACAAAAGAATTATCGCGTATCAGTAAAAAATTGGATAAATGTCGGAATCAAGAGAACAATCCTTTCAGTGAAAATTATAAAGATAGAATGCAAGAAGCTCTAAATAATTCGTCATAGATAAATGGAACATTTTTTTTTCTTTTTTTTTTTGTACTGTTGTGATAATTATTTTTATAATTTTTCTTGTACCATAATATTATTAAATTCATAAGAAAATGAAGTTTTTTTTTTATTAGAATAAAATTACATCTATCATTGTTGCCTTTTACAATTTTACAAATATAAATTTCCTTTTGTTAAATGCAAAAATTGTAAAATAAAACAAAAATTGTGAAATAGTTTAACCTAACCCAACTATAAAAATTTGTACATTAAAATAAAAGTATTATGTTAAATATGACTAATATGAATTATTTTGTACTACTGTATATAATTAACATACAAATTCAATTCAATCGAAAATTGAAAAAATTAATCATGTTCAGGGAAAAAAATCTATAATTTAAAACAATGTCAACAAATATACTTGTATTTAAAAATTGATCTATAATGTGAATTGTAAAAAACTAATAAAATCATCTTACTACCTTAGCTAATGTACTTTATTCAAACAATGTTATTTATATAATTAAAATTAATAAATACAATTTTATTTTTTAAAACTACAAAAAAATCTGGGCATATTTTGATCATGAGTATTTTTTGCTCCTTGTATAGGATACTGATACTCTAAGTGAGTGTATTACATTTTAAATAAATTATAAATCATTTCTACAATAAAACGATTCTGAGCAGAGCTTCAGTTAATACACAATGATAGTAATTGTTAAATTTTTAACAACTGTTATTTAATGACAGAAAAAAGTGAAAAAAATTAGCTTACTGGGTAAGATTTGAACCCGGTACCATCGCATCTAGATTGTTCTCAATAAGCGATAATAATAATTTTTTCAACAGATTTTTCTTATTTTTAGGAAAATTATTGAGAAATTTGAAAAATGATCTCCTTAAAATAACACAAGTACAAGTGTGATTTCGGATACATAGAAGTACTGATTTTGGACAAGTATTTCTACAACAAAGTGTTCACAGAAAGAGAAAAAAAAATAAATATCAATGCAAAATCTTCTTCGCTTTGCTCAAAATCTAAAAATTATTCATGGTGCCAATCTTCAAAAAAACAATAGCACTGTTATAAAAACACATGAGGAATCTTTCGTTAAAAAAAAAAATCTACAGAAATAAGAATATAAAATTGTAAGAGGTTTTAATGTAACAAATTATAATTTTGAGTAAAAATGACCAGTTTCAAAAAAATTCAAACTTTAAACAGTTATACAAAAAAATCAGTTTTTGAGATTTTTTCAAGACCGTTAAATCACATTGAATTTTCAGCTCATAAAATCTTGAACTAAATTTTTATTAAGTAGAGAAAAACTTTCAAAAAAATTAAATATTTCTCCTAAAAAAGGCCAATTTATTTATTTTTATTTTTCAAGCTTGTATTATATTACTATTGATGATAACCAGTGAAAAATTTAAGTTCATATTACTATTATTTTTAAAGTTGTGTCTAAATTTCTAAAATTAATTCTATGAAGATTTAGTAAAAAATAAAAATAACTTATCATTGTGAAATAATTAGTTTTAAAGCACAAAACCAAAAATTAGGTGTAACAAAATTCAATTTTAACCATATTAGCAATGAGATTGGAATATTTGGAAACATTTCAAATGAATTAAGAACTAAGAACCATTCACCTAAATATAGTTGAGTAAAATTTACTACTAAAAGATGTTTTTAATTGAACAATTAAATTGTTACCAGGACCCCAGATAATTTTCAGAAATAAATAAATCATCAAAACAAATATACAAATAAAATAGGTTTTTGAAACACAATTTTTTAAACATAACTAATATTACTCTCTAATTAAGTATAATATAAAATTACTATTTAAATAACAAACCTTACCTGTATTGAGTAAAATTCTGCCTTGATGACTTAATTTGTTTTAAAATAAAAAAGAACTTTTCAGCAGCTTGCTGGCAAGCCAAGGAGGTAGTAAAATTAACACCTAAACAGATAAAATTGAAAATAATTATTTTGTAAAAAATCAAGTTCTCACTTAATTACATACCAATTAAATCTTTGATTATGTATTCAGGTAAATCTTCTAAATCTTCATAAAAGGCTTCACCAAGTTTATTTTCCAAGTCCATTTCATGTTCAAAAGACATTTCAAAATCTTCATTAACAACTGAATACAATTGTACCAAAATACACAATAGAATGTCTAGAGCTAGTTTTCTGTCTTTTCTTGTTTTGAGTAATTGACACACCTGATTTTGAAAACCTCTGGTAATATAAGTGTTTTAAGTGATTATTACTCACTAAAAAAAAATTTTACTTGTACTAAAATGTCAGTATCACTTTCCATTGATATATTTTGTAACAATAATTTTCCAATATTTTGAGCAAGTTCAATTTTTGGAAGACTTGGAGATTTTAAAGCAGCACAAATACATAATACTTGCTAAAATATAATTATTTCCATTAGATAAGTTTCAAACAAACTACAATTCTAATGAATATCAGGAAAAAATTTTTTATAATAAATAGAAAAACATTTGGGAATTTTTTTAATCAAAGCAATTATTTTTATTTAATCATTAATTAATTAATTCAAATGGTTTACTAAAACATAATTTGAATTTTTTCAGCACAATATTTCAGCAAAAAGGCTAATGCATCATAATTGATAATAAGTCGTCTACTCTTATTTTAATATGAAAAATTAATGATTAAATTTAATTTCAATAAAGCAAATTTATTTTAAGTCAAAAAAAAATCCTTATTTTAGCTTTTTACTAAAATTGCCTATTCATGAATCTCATTCCTAAATTTGATGCCTCAACACAATTTGTAAATATGCCGCCTTATGAGAAACATCTCAAAATAGATGTAGCCAGAAATTTTTAACAAAGAGTGTAAGTACAATATTTGCACATCCATCTCCTAAATTTTCTCAAAACCTAAATTGGGTATAAAATAAATATTTTTAATACAAAAAAAAAGTAGAGTAAAGTGAAGTATATACTAGAGTTGGATGTACTTCGCACAACGGATATTCTTCGCTCTTCAAGTCAGACACTCTTGAAGATTGTGTAGAATTTTAAAGAAACAATAAATCATTTCTTCAATAAGACAATTTTGAGCAAAAGAAGTTAAAAATATAAAGAATAATAATAGTAAATTTTCAACACACCCACCAAGAATATCTGACCCAAAATCCAAAGAATATCTGTGGTGCAAAGTATGTCCAACTTTCTTGTCTATATTTTACTTTACTTTACTCCACTTTACTTTTTTATCTAATATATTTTTATCTAATAAATAAAGAGAAACCAATTTAATGAGGAAAAAAAGTGTTAGAAAATATCCAATTTTTTTTTTACATTTTCGAGGTATTCTTGCGCCAAAATGTTTCTTATATTATTGTCTATCTGTGTTTAAATTTTCATTAAGTTAGATCGAAAAATGATGGTTTCTGAGTCTTTTTGTCAAATATTGAGTAATTCTCCCCCCTCTAAAAAAAAAAAAAAAAAATTGAAGAATTTATAAATTCAAAACAATATCTCTCAACAGTACCAACTAAAACAAATCTGATTTCAAAGAGTTTCTGATTGAGACTTTTGAACAAGTACTTACAAATGAAAGTGTACAGAAAAAATAATAAACATCATTGTAAAATTAACTTCGTTCAGAATCTAAAAGATATTTTATATTTTGAGTGGAGTGAAATAACTAATGGTTTTACAATATTGATAATTTTTTAGTAGTAAATTTTATTATTACAAGAAAAACTAATCCAAAGGTTTTATTCAATAACTTTATAGAAATTGAATTAAACTCTAAATAGGTAGTACTATAAAAAGATAATTTTTTAAATTCTCAATAGTTTTTCCAAAAACAAAGAAAAATGGTAACATATGCCATAAATTAGATTTTCATGATATTGGTTTTAATAATTTAGTTGTAACTCCAAAACTAATAGTACTAGAAACTTGAAATTTTCACCCTTCATAAACAATATAATATAATACAAACTGAAAAAAAAATTGTCATCTTTTAGCATAATATAGAATTTTGAAAATGACTTTTTTTAACTACTAATTTTTTAAGCTTTTTCTAATAATATTTCATGTTCTTGATAAGATAAATTGAAAACAATAATATAAAATATATAATAAAATTATATTAACTTGTTTTAAGTCGATGCAATCCTTGCTATCAAACTTTTCGTCAGATAAAAGGATTTCTAAGAGCTGAGGTGTTATTCTAGCCATAGTTTTTCTGACTGAAACTTTTTCAATTAATGTTGTTCGTATACTTGCTAACAAATTTTTTTCATTTTTTGTTAATAACCACTCAACAACTGGTGTAGGTTTTAGCGTAGGAGCTAAACACATGGGTACTTGTAACTGATCATTAAATGATTGGTACCTGAAAAAATGTATACTTCAAGTTATTGATAATTATTTTATGAATAATTTAAAATAATATGAGTAGCTTTTAAAGTTACACAAATAGAGTTACCAACTCATGAAAGTTTCAAAACCGGACACAATAATATTAATACAAACATTAACTTGTCAATCACATTAATATAAAGAACAGTAAGTTAATAAAATACAAATATATAAATATTACAAATAATTTTATAATATTATTATTACAATATGTACATTATAAAAAAATTAAAACATAGAACTTTTAGATTCTGAAAAAAGTGAAAAACTACCCAAAATTTAACAAAAAAGACTCGGAAACCATCATTTTATGATCCAAACTTTATAAAAATTTAGACATTGTAGACAATAATATGAGAAATTTTTTGGCGCAAGAAAATTTTGAAAATGTGAAAAAAAAATTTGGATATTTTTCTGACATTTTTTTCTTATTAAATTTGTTTTCCTTTTTTTACTTATTAGTAAAAAAAAAAGTTAAGTATAGACAAGAAAGCCGAACATACTTCACACAACGGATATTCTTTAGTCTTCAGGTCAGATACTCTTGGTGAGCATGTTAAAAATGACAACTATTATTGTTCTTTATATTATTAACTTTTTTCATTCAGAATCGTCTTATTGAAACAACGATTTATCGCTTCTTTAAAATTCTACACACTCATCAAGAGTATCTAACACGAGGAGTGAAGAATATCCATGGTGTAAAGTATGTCTGACTTTCTTGTCTATATTTTATTTTTTTTTTTAAGAATGAGAAACAAAACAAACTCCTTCTTATACGGAATGAGGTTTTAATTTAAAAAATTAAACACTAAGTATAACTAAAGGGTAAATTACACAAAAAAATATTTGTATAACATACTTTAAATCTTTTAACAGAGGTTCAATAATAACAGCTACATCTGAACATGTTTTGGGAAATCTATTTAGTAACATATTCATTTTGTCTAATGGACAGCTAGATGAAAAATCAGTAACTGCATACATGTCAACTATTCGGTCAATCAGTATAACATTTACACGGCTGGATTCTGTATTTACAGTCTAAAAAAATTAAAATTTAGAATTATGAGTTACACTTTCATAAAGAATATATAATTTGATATAAAAATAATATAATACTTTTAGTTGAGTTTTATAAAAATGCTGGGATACAGCTTCACTTAAAGGTCCAACAGCGTAAATATCACGTTTTACATTCAAATGATCAAGTATGTTATTTAAAGTTATTGAAATTTTTGATACATTGAGTTCATGATTATTCTATAACAAATTTCATTTTAAAGAAAACACAATAAAATGCTTCAATTTTAATTTCAAGAACTAAATAACATCATAACATAGATATTACTTACTTCTACTAACAAAGGAATGTCTTGTAAATGAGGCACCAAAAATAGTGCAGGAGACAAGCAAGTCAATGATATTGGTATATCCATCACATCCACAGTTCCATCCTGAAACAATTTACTAATATAACAACAGTCTAGCAATTTATTATAATATGTTGTGTATAGTATGTGAGTTTATAGGTGATACATATTTTATATAGAAAATACAATTTAATATTAAGTAATCTTCCATAAAATTGAAAATATTAAATTAACATTGAAACAACTCTGGTAGTACAGTTGTTTATAATTAAATTAAATAAACTTAATTCATTTCTATAGATAGAACAGATAAACGAGGATATTTAAAAAATAAAATAAAATTTAGCATCTATTACTTATATTAGGCAAAATGTTTAATAGGTATTAAGAATAGCTTTTTTTTTAAGAAATTGATAGAAAATTATTATAAAACATAAAAACAAATGTACAATAGATTACCTCGTACTTGGCTGAAATAATTTTACAAAGTTCATTTTCTAATTTTTCAACATCATACGAATCAAATCCACACCCAGCAACTAGACGACAATATCTAAAATTACTATTGTTTAAAACATCTCTAACAACTGCTGTGACACGTTCGTCAACAGGTTTTCCAATGATCAACAAACATCTGCGATCTTTAGGGTTGCCACTCTGCAGTTGTGAAAAAAACCATACAATTAAACCATGGCATTATGTAATATTATTAACGTAAAGTCAAGCGGAAAATCCAATCACCTCAAATGAAGACAATTCTTTAATACTCTTTGCACCCGCTCGATAAAGGAGTATGCAGCCACCATGCCAATGCAGAGATTCAGCAGCGTAGTCGTCCAAGAATACAGCTGCTTCTCTGGCATATTTGCACACTTCATTCCACGACCAATCGGCAATCACAGAAAATGGAGTGTCCACATTAAAAGCCATTGGATTTCTTTTTCGATACCTGACAACGACAATTAAATTCAAATTATTCCATATGCATTATCGGTTGTACATTTCAACAGTACCTAACACTGGAGGAACATTAATCACGTCCGTTGCGGATACAATGTGCTTAAAACGTATAAGTGAAAATGTGAAGTCCGTTGTCTTCAGGTTTTCATTTGAATGTTATCGAAAATTCATATAATTTAAAATAATTATTTATTTACTTAATAATACCTTTTTTTCTTTAACAGTATTCAAAACCAAGATCAGTGATGTTTACATTTTGAAATATTATCAAAATTCAACACGATTGTGTTAACCATAGATTATATTATCTATTGATCTTGAAGTAATGAACAGCTTCAGCTGATTATTGAAAAATATGATGAGGATCAGCTGATGTTCTACATTGTTAAACACTTGGTTTAGATCAGCGGTTCTTAACCTTTTGTAAATCACGGACCCCTGATGAAAGATTTTTAGAAATCGCGAACCCCCTTACCAATTTTTTTTCGAATACCTTTTTTTTACAAAACATTTCATGATATCACTACCAAAATTATAGTAATTATTTTATATTAAAAATTACATAACAAAACACACACATTTTGTAATTATTTTTATTACACTTAATTTTTCATAAAAAAGTAATATAAATTATTTTATTTTTAATTAATATTTTTTGTTAAGACTGCCGCGGACCCCCGACCCCTAGGGGGCCGCGGACCACAGGTTAAGAACTGCTGGTTTAGATGACTAAAATTGCCTTCCCGCGCCAACGACACATACTGCTTTTTGTCACGCTGCGAGCAGAACCTATAAAAAGGTTTCTTTCTAATCATCGATGATTAAAATTTCAGTGTATGCGTGACAAAAGTTAAGTACCCTGTCCGTTAAATCAGTGATGTATTTAAGGGCAGGTTAAGTAGGCTGGAGCCTAGGGATGCTTTTTTAGGAGAGAAGATACTTTTTGGGCAACTTTTTTTCGGTGCTAACGGGCTAAAATAACTTTACCGAAAATGATGACTATTATTGTTTTTTATATTATTAACTTCCTTCGTTCAAAATCGTCTTATTGAAGATATGATTTATCGTTTCTTTAAAATTCCACACACCCACCGAGAGTATCTGACCGGAGGAGCGAAGAATTTCCGTGGTGCTAAGTATGTCCGGCTTTTTTAAATTTTTTATGTGTACACATTTTCGTATAGAAATACTTGTCCAAAAATTTTAACCAGTAACTTTTAAACAGAATGTGTAAACAGTGATAATAATAATAGTAATAAGAACAATAATTATTATTATTATTTATACGATTTAGGTTTGTAGTTATAATTCTTAATCTTAACTGATATTTATGTTCATATAAATACATAAACTTACCCTTGCGCAAACATAATACTCTGTAACTCGATAATATTAAGTAGTATTAAAAATTTAATTAAAAAAAAAATCCCAAAAATATGTGTTTATAATAATTTGTAGTAGATCAAAAATTTTAAATAATTTCTACATATGAATTTTAAAATATCATTAAAATCGAATTCTGGCTATTCGCCTGCTCTATTTAACAATAATAGATAGCACTATAGCATTGTAAATATAAATTGTAATACATAACAATCTGTATTTCTACATTAAATAAAGTGTCAAAAATATATAACACTTATATGATTATAATGACTTATTATGATAACTATCATTCAAGTAAAATAAGTGACGTGTTTATAATAATAATGTACTTCTTCATTTTGTAATTGAATCTCGTATAAACTTAATTCAGTAGATAGGTGATAATTAAATTATCATAAATATTTTCATTTTTTTTTTCCATGTTATTCCACTATAGGCACTTGAATAATTTGTTAAATTATAATACGAATAAAATCTAAGAAAAGAAACGTATACATTTGTTGATCTTCTTTATATTTATATTATATAAACGCTCTTTTTTATATGAAAGAATTTTCCTCAATATAATCTTTAAATTTCAACGCATGATAATGTTGCTTCAGGTTTATTAGAATATACCAAATATAATGCAAAGAAAGAAAAGCGTACAAAATTTTATCATCGAATGATAGAAAAATGTATTAAACAGCTAAACTAAAACGATCAAACTATTATGATTGAAACAAAACAAATAATTGTTTGGCAGCTTATATGAGTTTAGACCCTGACAAATCGGCACATACCACATCTAGTATTGGCCATGTAAAAAAAAATAAAATATTGTTTGCCAGGTTTATTTAGAAGTCAAAAATGTGGTGAAATATCTGTAGTTTAAGGGCGTTTCATATATAATTAACTTAAACGTTACAATTTTATGATTACGTATATTCGATTCAAACTTTTTTTAATAGCCAGTTGAAGTTATATAATGAAAACAATAATTTTATTTCGGGTTTTTACTTCTTATAATAGTTTTTATGGGATTCGTATGCATACTTTTCATTGTATATTATAAATTTCTTTAGAATGATGTGTTTTATTTGATAATTTATCATATTTAATCAATCATAAAACTGAATCTATGATAATTCCAATAAACTAAAAATCTAAACAGTTATTACTTTAATGTTTTTTCAGTAAATAGTTATACCTTAGATTTCTATTGAAACTAAGAAGCTACATGTTTTACTTATATTGTTTATTATTATTTTTATTTGGAATCACTTTTTCTTTATAAGAAAGTGTTCGGATTAGTATATAATAAGTTTTTAGCAGGAAATTTTGTTCGCATGGTATTTCAGAAAGGTTATTTTTTCAAAATTCTTAATAATTTTTGCCATGCGAAACGAAAAACAACCAAAAAATTAGATAAAACTACAAAATATGTAAATGTAATAATTTTTGTATTTTGTATTGTTAGGTTCTGTTTTAAATATTAGGGATAAAAAATAAAATTAACAAGAATTACCTTTTAATTTGGGTTTTCTATTTTTAATTATTGACCGACATTGAGTAAAAACAAAATATTTAGAAATTAATATTAGATTGTATTTTAATAAATTATGTCGTGTATTTGTAATATCTTTAGTTTATCATTAATTTGGTTCAAGAAAATAAATTATACTTAGTATATATATATAATGTTTATGCATAAATATACAATTTTTAAAATATGATAAGTACCTAAATACTTTCATTGCAACAAATTTCTACAATTTTTTTTTCAAATATAATATGATATTGTTTATAGTTCGTCTTTTATTTATTGAAACTTAAAATATTTGATTAACTTCATTCCAAGCTTTATGTAAACGCATTCAGGAATTAGTTGAAAAATTGTATTAAAGTATAACAATGATATTTTATTGTAAAAATAAGTCGACTAACTCGCAAGAGCATTATTTTTAAACTATCAAGTACCTAATTATTTAATAATTTTAGTTTTTTGCCTATGTGTTTATATTAATATACCTATTATATAATATAGGTTACATTAGTTACATGAGTTCGTGTTTTATACATTAATATTCATATTACGTACGAAAGAAACTGGTGGCTAACTTAATAATAGTGAATTAATTTGTTGATATTGTTAATTTGAATGCTTTCAAAACGAAATACATTTTTAAAAAGTTTTATATTTTTTGAGTATTTTAATATTATACTTTTAGATGATGTTTATACATTTTTCATTAATTTATTTACGCATGTAATATACTTTTTTTCTTTTGATTTTACACAATAACGATATGAATGTGAAACTAACGCAATAAAGATGACCAAAGCGTCTTGGCACTCCGCCGGGTGGTTAGAATCGTAATGATAAAAGCGTAATTTTATCGCCCTCAGAGTCAGTCGTGTCAGTAACTTCTCCGTCGCGTGTGAGCCAGTTTCCGTTAAATTTCTTCACGTTTCAATTCAACTTTGATTTGCAATGGCTCTGAACAAGAAAGACACGCAGATGATGCCTGCTTTAGCAGATCCCATGTCTTTTGCTAAGGATTTCTTAGCTGGCGGTGTTTCTGCTGCCGTTTCTAAGACCACTGTTGCTCCCATTGAACGTGTCAAACTGCTGTTGCAAGTCCAACATATTTCCAAACAAATTAAACCTGAAGACAGATACAAAGGTATTTTTACGTAAACGCCCTATTTAGTAAAATGTCTCTCGACTGATGATTTTTGTTTTTAGTCATTAATATTCGCGATTCAAATTAATTTTCAATAAAACGTATCTAAACCAAAATTGAATAAATCATTACAAATACTTCTAGTTACAGTTTAAAAATTGATAAAAATTATTTACGATTAGGTATGGTGGACTGCTTCATCCGTATCCCCAAGGAACAAGGAGTGTCAGCTTACTGGAGAGGAAACATGGCTAACGTGATTAGGTACTTCCCGACTCAAGCTTTGAACTTTGCGTTCAAGGACAAGTACAAGCAAGTGTTTTTGGGTGGTGTAGATAAGAACACACAGTTCTGGAGATACTTTGCCGGTAACTTGGCATCCGGTGGTGCTGCCGGTGCCACTTCTTTGTGCTTTGTATACCCATTGGATTTCGCCAGAACCAGGCATGTTTTAAAACAAATTTTATGTCTTAAAAACTCTTTAAAAAATCCAGCGAAAAATTTCTATTGACTTCTGATATTTTCATAAAGGTTGGCCGCCGATGTCGGCAAAGCCGGAGCTGGTCGGGAATTCAGCGGTCTTGGAGACTGTTTGACCAAGGTCTTTAAAAGCGACGGTATCACTGGTTTGTACAAAGGTTTCGGTGTTTCTGTACAAGGAATCATCATTTACAGAGCTTCATACTTCGGTTGCTTTGACACTGCTAAGGGAATGTTGCCCGATCCAAAAGCTGCTGGTTTCTTTGTGTCATGGGCTATTGCTCAGGTAAATTAAATACAAACGTGCTTAACACAATAGTATATAACTTATAAATAAACATGCATTATGATATTATATCATATTTTATAACAGTATTACCTATAATCATTCTCAGCTTCATTATCTATAAATTAAACTAATGCACATATTAAATTATATTATATTACCTAGGTATATAATATCACACACACACACACACACACACATATTATACACATATTTATAAGTTTATAGATTGTTAAAAATTTCGAAATTCAACAAATACTTAAAAATGTATTCAAACAAATAATTTGTTCATGTTGTGAATGAAATGAATCATGTTATGTGTACATATTTTTGTAGGTCGTAACAACCGTTGCTGGAATCGTATCCTATCCCTTCGACACAGTCAGAAGGCGTATGATGATGCAGAGTGGACGTGCTAAGTCTGAACTTATCTACAAGAGTACTCTCCACTGTTGGTCAGTAATTGCAAAGACAGAAGGAGCCGGTGCATTCTTCAAGGGAGCATTCTCGAACGTATTGAGAGGAACTGGCGGTGCTTTAGTGTTGGTTATGTATGACGAAATCAAAACTCTTCTTGTCTAAGAAAGAATTCCATTATAGTAACCAATTTATGGATTAGTATGTAAGAAAATTGAACAGCTCAACAACCTATTTTGTCCAATTTACACTTACTTTGTAAATTGGCGAAAATATTTGTATCATAAAAATCAGATTTCATTCTTGTTATCGTGTAAATAAATGAAAAATTGTTACCTACTTACAAACATTTTTATTTTGTTTTTGTAAATTCGTTTAATTAATACATAAAGGTCCTTCTTACAGTAAACTCTCATATGAAGGATATGAAAGTTTTTTTTTAGCTTTTCTATTTTTAAAAGTTCTTTGGCCTGGCGAATGCTCAGCTATACACACTAAGAAGTTAGCGGAGCATTATCAATGTCATTCTATACTTAGCGACCCAGATATGTGGTTGCCAAAATAGAATCTCATTACCAGACATAGCAGAGGTTAACATTCAAATTGTTACATCTTACATAACACCTGTATATTATAAATACTTGTATCTACGTAACTCAATTGCCTGTTGTAGTGTATAATTCGAAACAAAAAAAGTTGGCAAAATAATGGTGGCGGAAGCTTGTGACTTTTTAAGTGTTTTCCGGTTTAATATTTAAAAATTTATAATGAAAAATTGCTTAAAAAACTAGATATTTAAACGAAAAAATAATTTTAAAGATTTATATTTAGCCTGGGAAGTAATTTTTTAGATTCTAAACGAAGTGAAGAAGCTAGTGTTTTTACAACGATGTTTATTTTTTTTCTGCAAACACTTTTTCGTACTGATATACTTGTCCAATCAGTAACTTTTTAAATCCACATTTTCTTCTAGTTGGTAACTTTAGAAAGGTCATTTTTTAAATTTCTCAATTCTTCAATTTTTTTTTTTTTTTTGAAAGAATTTCTAATAAAGGTATAATCTGTTCATTTACTGCGATACTTTGAAATTTGCGAATAATTAAATAATATTGTTAAATAAGTCATTATATCATCAATTGACATCATAATATTACCATTATTATGACTTATTTGAAAAAATTATTAAATTAGTCACAAACTTAAAACAATCGTAGAAAATGAAGGGATTAACCTGTATTAAAGATTAGCACCAATATTTTTCTAAAATTCAGGTTCACAAAATGGCTATTTTGAATTTGTTCTAAAACTGTAGTAAATAAATTCAAATTTGAAAATTTGTGTCTTTTCCCAAAAAAAAAAAAAAATTATACGTTATTGCTGTAGTGCAATGTTTTTTTAAAAAAGTTAATAATTATTAATAGAACAAAAGTTATTACATTTGTAAATGTTATACATATATATATATGTATAAGTTATTCTTTTCTAAATTATCATTCATCGATAATCAACCATAATGATTTTTAGATTTTTAAATTGTAACCGTTTTTGTCAAAAAAAGTATATAGGTTGTAGAGTTCTTACACCAATAATAATAATTATTTTTATCTACCCATATATTATTATTTGTACATAAGAAATGTCCCCTGAAATGTTTTATTTGTTTTAAACTCGATTAAATCATGATCTAAATATATTTAATATAGTCAAAGAAGTAATTTAAAAAAAACACGTTTTAAACATAAAAATGCATTTTGAATAATTATTAAATTGGTTTTTTGTGAAAAAAAAAAATCATGTTTTTCATTAAACTTGAACTCTGAAGAAGAGGAACGAAAAACGAAACAAGTTCGTTTTTCAGAGAAATTGGATCTGGAACGAGTTCCCGTTATAGGAAAAGAACGGGTTCCTTTTAAAGAGGAACTTTCTCAACATTGGCAGTGTGACCTTAGTATAGTACCCGCGGACGCGAAAGCAAATCTGAAGTCACGACGAATGCGAGAGAACGTTATAATATAGGCAATAACGTTATAATTTCCGGTCGGGGAACATTATTTTATTTTATTTTTAATTATACGATCTGGGCCCTTTTTACATACAACATTCGAAGTAACAAACAAATAATAATAATAACAATAATTTATAATAAAAAAGGTAATACTTAATTAAATTAATTACGAATCGTTAAAGTGCAGGGTCTGCATTAGAAATCGACACAAGATGCCTTAACGGTTCATTAGCCATATTATAGTTGGTGGATGCACCTGACCTCCTATCTAAAATATCTTTCCGAGTTCCCACCCTCAACTCTAGAAACCACACCTTTTTCCAACTTCCACATCATCACACTTCATATGGTCAGAATCATTCCCTACACAGAATGCCAAGAGGACTTAATGAGCTTACACCTCAACCAGTGCCGCAACTTGGATTTGTGGGGCCCTAGTGCAGATTTTATTTTGGGGGATTTTATTTTGGATTTTTATACAATTGAGTCTTTTTGTAATTATATTACCTGCTAGATATTATCAGTAGTGACATTTTCGTTTCTATTTCTCAAATAATTATAATTTTATTATTTCTTTATTGTTT
>JAIPRM010001655.1:0-15912 GCA_025469315.1 Stegophylla sp. TES_Ste_2020
AAATTGAAGAATTGAGAAATTCAAAAAATGACCTCTGTAAAGTACAATCTAGAGGCGAATCCGGTTTCAAAAAGTTATTGATCGAAACTTTTGGACAAGTATTTCTATACGAAAAAGTGTTAACAGAGAAAAAAAAAATAAAAAAAAAAAAATAAACATCATTGTAAAAACACTAGCTTCTTCACTTCATTCGGAATCCAAAATACGTTATTAAACTCTGGTCACACACTTATAATTATTCGGGAGATAATACACTTTGGTTTTCAGAGGACACGGTGTTTTAGGCCGTGTCCTGCGGTATCGGAGTACATCATCAGTAGTAGTGCTCTATTGTTCTCGAGGCGTGGAAAATATTATCACGAACCGAGTGGCGGCGGCGATCGGTAATGCACGCGGAAAACGAAAAGAAAGAGAACGGGCGAAGAAAGATAGAGAAATAGAGAAAGAGAGAAATAGAGACAGGCTGTGCAGGGGTGTAAGAAGATAGATAGTACATTATATTATACCGTAAAGCATAAAGAATATAATAATATATACTCGACACGCGATCGACGGCGTATTGTCACAAACACGCGCCCCATACGCACGCACGCACGCACGCACGCACGCACGCACGCACGCACGCACGCACGCACGCACGCACGCACGCACGTCGTCGTCGTCGTCGTGGAAAAGCTTCCCTTCAGTTTTACCGGCTATATATATATATACATAGGTATACAGGCTGTCCGCAAAAAACCTCCCTGTCCTCATAAACGTTCCTCGGACGGTATATATATATATATAGACGAACGCCGCGGCACCACCGGCGGCGTCGACGTGCACCGCCGCCGCGTTTCCTCCGGTCAGAAACGAGGTCGCGGTCCGTCTGCGACGCCTTGGCCACCACCACACCGCCGGCCGGTTTCCGCCGCCGGCCGTCGTACAAACGTAATAATATTATGACCGTTGATATTTGCAGCGTGCAGCACAACGGAAATGACGTGTGAAAAATCAAAAAATGAGTACATAAGCGACTATGAGGCGGCGAGTGAGAGAGATTGGTGAAAGACGTCTGAGGAGACGCTTCTTCCGCAAACGAGGAGATGATATTTTGTGCCGGGAGACATTGAAAATTTTCATAATAATATAATAATAGTAATTATTATTGTAATATCGTCGTGGAATTCGGATCGGGCCCAGTTCCCCGTCTAGTCTCGGCCGCATACTCTGTTATAACATAACGTAATATTATATACCGCGTGTGTGCGTGCGTCGCGCGTAACGGGCGCGCGGCAGATCCGCCGCCGCGGTACGCACACCGGCCACGCGATACCGACACTGATGCTGCATCGCGCTGGGCGGCGGCCGGCACCTCTGCGGCGGCGGCGGCGGCGGTGTGCGCGTCCTCCACACGCCGGCAACCGCGTGAAGCGCGCATATATGTATTAATTTTAGTGAGGCGCGCGCGCGTGCAGCTCGACGGCCGCGCGCGTATTAAAAACGCCGGAGAAGTGGTTTTTCGCCCGGCGGCGGACCGTGCGACGGGGGCGTACTGCGCCGATGGGGTGCAGAACGGGTTACGGTCGGCGACGGGTGGGGGCTGACGGCGGCGGCGGCGCGAGGGGTCGAGCGCGCGGAACAACGGCAACCGCGCCTGGCGCCTGGACGCCCGACGACGGATCCATAGGATCGTCGCCGCCTCCGCCGTCGTCGCCGCGCCGCGCCGCCGTATCGCCGCCGCGCGCCGCGCCGAAACCCTGTCGCGCAGGTCCGCGCATGCGCGTCCCAGAATAGAACTCGTACAGGGGACAAGCCCGTGTGGGGCCGTCGGCTCGAAACGCCGCCGCCGCCTGAGAGGAGTTCAGCTGCTGCCGCCGTGAGCCGCGGGACCCGCGTCATTGTAACCGCGCTCCAAAACGCACCGGACAGATTTTTCTGTCTTCATTTTAAGACCGACAGAGAGACGGTTTTTCTTTTTTCCTTTTTTTTTTTTTGTTTTTCTCCCCCCCGTTTTTATTATTCCTTCGGCCGCGTCTCCGCCCGCCTTGTCCCCCGCACGCGCGTCCCGTTGTTCCCGAATATCCCCGATCTACTATATCCAGTATCCACTCTCACCATTACGACGCACGCATCTCCGGTCCGGCTTTTTCTTAAAAATTTCTCAAAAATTTCGTTCAATCGTCATCGAGTGTCTACAATAAATTAACGAAAACATATTTTATTATATTGTATAAAACATAGAATATGTTTCGCCGTTAACGATACGATTATAAATATAATTTAATACATAATAATATAATATTTGTTTAAATAATTTTTCGTAATTAACCAAAAGTGCGACTTCGGACGTTTGAGAAAAAAAAAAAAAAAACAAAAGAAAAATATACACATCAGGATTACAAATATTCGTGATTTGGATACCGAACTAGGTGAGTTTGTGTTGTTGTTGTCTCTCGTATGCGCCCGAATAATAAACGAGTATATAATATTTTATTATTAATTTTTTGTCTCACGACTGTTGTTTTTGTATTTATAACAATTATTATTATTATTATTATTATTATTTCAAGTAGTGAAGTCACGCAATATTTGTGTTTATGCATAATTTTCATTTTTTTTTTTTTTTATTATTATTATTATTATTATTATTATTATTTTCATTTTTCCCGTAACCTCATAGTTGACACATTTTTTTCACGTTTAAAATTTGTATTTATTAATAATAATAATAATATATAATGTATTACACTTGTGATTATTTTTAAAGTTGACGTGTGTGCTGTTATCGAACGGTGAGCGCGCTGGTGAGCGCGACTGCCCGAACGGGTGGTGGTGGTGGCGGTGGTGGTGGTGGTGGTGGTGGTGGTGGTGGCGGTGGTGGCGATATAGGTCGCAGCGGTGGTGGCGGTGGTGATGGGGTGGTGGTGGCGGTGGGTGATGGCGGACCCGTCGGCGGGACGGTAGGGAGGGTGGCGTACACGGGGGCCATAGGCGGGTCGCGGGGCAGTGGGTAAATGTGGCGTGTGGAGGTCCGCACTGCGACTCCGAGCCAACAATTTCGTCTTAACCTAAAATATAGTTAAAACGTATATAATAATACAATATATTTCCGGTCAAACGATTCTCTGTGCATTTTATCGTTTTCTCATTTTTATTAAAAAATTTCCCCCCCCCCCCGGGGTCAATCGATTTGTATTGTCTTTGGCCGGCGAACACAGACTGCAGCATTTCACGTCGTCGGTATTCCGCGTGCACGCCACGCGGAATCGGGGGGGGGGACATTTAAGGGGGATATTTCGTATAACGTGAGGTCAGGGTCATAATATATCCGATCTCGCCGACATCCATCGCGGTCTTCCAGCAGCCACCAGCCGAACACACGTTCGTAGTATTTGTGCATAGGACATAAAATATTACGGGTATTATTTGTCCAGGGCCCCCCCACAAATCGGATTTAATTAATTATTATTTTAATGTTTTAATCAATCCTTGTTAAATACGAAGAACGTAGAGAAATATTTTTTTTTACACATTCGAAAACGATTTTGTTAAAAAATATTAATCTCATTTATCAGCCACAAAATAATAAAGATCAAAAATATATTAAATACCAATATCATAATAAAATGGTATATTATTATTATTATTATTATTATTATAATTGACTGAGCGTTATTACTACAGAAAAAAAAAAAAATTATAAAAATGTTGAAGATTTTTTTTTTTAATACTTACATTCAGATATTATTTAATTTTTAGGTTATATATTTTATTGGTTACTAATTACGATTTTCGTTTACAATAATTATTGATAATAATATGTCAATTTTTTTTTTTTTTTTATTTTGTCCCGGGCCTAAAAAATTCTAAATCGGGCTCTGCACTCGGGCGGGGACTACGTATATAAATAATTATAGTCTTGGCCATAAAAAATTTCGATTTCGTTCCCTCACCTTTTTTTTTTTCTACTGTTCATTGTAAAAATGTAAAAATGCTTTATGTAAAAATGCTTTCGTGCTTGGGAAAGAAAATCGACATTTTTCAACGCGCTTTAAACGTGAAATGTTAATTATTTGTGTAAAATATACAAACTTCGCGATAAAAATTTTTTATTTATTTATTTATTTATTTTTTGTAAATAATGTACGAAATATATATCAATAACGAAAGAGCCACACGAAATATTATTATAATCGTTAATAGAAAAGAAATCGTGTGATCTCGACTTACGATTCGCTACCATATGTTACGCGAAGCGCGTTCGCCATTTGTCCACTTTAGGTGTTTTTAATTCGCAAAATATAGTTTTTCAAAGTTTTGTTTCGCGTGGGCATTACCGTAAAATTCGAAAATCGTATTCACTACTTTAGCCAGTCGTGTACATTTCCCCCCCCCTGTATTCTAATTATAGTTTATATGTAATAGTAAATTATTCAAATACGTATTCTCCGAATACTTTTTTTTTTGTTCGTCGAAAAAAATGTTTTTCCCCAAGCTTTCGAATAATAGTTGTGCCAGAACAATAATTATTATTATTTAATATATTTTTTAAATAGTAGATTTGATACCGATGCACGATGAATTGTTTATGAACACATCGCGGTTATCCATATTGATCAAAATATAAAACGATTAATTGTATACATAATGGTAAACTACAATTATTACTGACTATGGATACTCAGTGTATAAATTGATGTACATAAAAAAAAAAAAAAAAAAAAAAAAATTGTACGTATAATAATGAAAATCATTCTGAACTGACACAAATTGGCAGAAAAAAATTCGCATATTTTTTGGAAAAGTATTCGAACACGTATTCTGAACACTAACAACACCCATTTGTTCAATTTTTACAATGATGTTTATTTTTTTTTTTTTTTCCCCTTTTAGGTTTTAAAATAAAGTCATTAAGAATTCACGTCGGGTTAATTAAATTTTAATTCTTTTAACAAACATAATAATTAAAAAAAAATTTACACTCCTTCGACTAAATGGCTCATTTAACATAAATATTAAATCAAACATAATTAAATATTTAAAGTTGCACGATATTTTTAACATTAAAATAAAATATTTTTGATAATTTAAACAACATTAAATTGTAAATCGATCACAATCGATTTGAATAAAGTTATAACGATTTAATAAATAATATTTCAAAGACAATTATTTCTCTAAACGAAGTTACTTATAAGTAAATAATATACTCGAAAATTATGTGACGTGTTATTTGCGAAAAGCCTTTTTTTTTTTTTTTTTTTAAATATTTTTATTTACAATATAATCAAGGAATAACGTATGTTATATGTGTATTATATGGTCATTTATATCAGTTATAATAAATTAGAAAATACACGCGACTCCGGAAATAATGCCACGTCATTTGATTAAAAACTGTTATCAGTCAATGACAAAGCAATCCTGTTAATTATGACGTGTATTATTTTGAACTATTATTTAACAAATTATTATACCTGTTAATATAAAATATAATTTCACATTAAAATTTAAATTGTTATTTTTTATTGATTCCAGCTTATTATTAAATTAAGGAATTTTTTACGAAATTTAAATTATTTGATCATTTTAGTGGAATAATTATGAATTGATAAATTTAAAAATTAATTTGAAAAATAAAAAGCTGGAGAATTTTTAGAGCGAATTAAAAAAAAAAAAAAAAATGGAATTTCTCAAAATATTAAAAACATATTATGTAAAAGTGTGTACATTCTAATACTTATAAAGGCCTTGATTATGATCCAATTTTAAAAGATAATTAAGTATAATCCAAGTAGTAATATTAATGCCCTTCAGTTATAAATATATTTATTATGTTCTTATGATAAATTAATTACAATATAAAAATTAATCAATGATTTAGAGGTTAACGAGTAGATTTTTTTTTTTTTTTTTAGTTTAATGTTATAATTATAAAAATATAAAATATAATACCTATCGTAAAAACTAATCTGGCACAACGATTATTTATATATATATATATAGCATGGTTCTGGATTGTCGTCAAGGGTATTTAAATATACATTAGGGAAACATTTAGAATACCGGTCGAATGCTAGCGAAAATCATTTCCATCAATCAATTTACTCATTGTGCTAAAATATATATATACACATATATATGTGTGTAACCTCTATAAATACATATATATATATATTGCTACCTTATTTTATTTTTTGTTTTTGTTTTTGTTTTTTTTGGGCAGAAAATCATCATGCGGGACAAGACGTCTTGATCCACGCTGATCCAGAATAACAACAGCACACACACATACACACTTCGGGAAATCGGAGTCACACTTAATTCTAAGTCTGTGATATTATATAATATTTTGAAAAATGAACCTCTTAGTCATAATCGACTTTCTCGATCACAGGATAGAGATCGAATCGCCTATTTGTAATCAAATGAAAAGATCGTTATAAGTAGTAATTTTAAGTTGTTGACGTAAATTCGTTATTCCAATTAGTTAGTGCATTTATATATTTTGTAAAAGTAATCATAAAAATAATAATTATAATAATAATAATAACTATGAATTCCTACAAATATTTTTGAAACCAGTTAACAGTTTTTAATTGTATTTTTACAATAAAAAGTCCCTTATATTCTGTCCAATATGGGTTCCAAAGAGGCGGAAGGCGGTTGTCCGAAAACCGCCAAAATGAACGATCTCAAAAAAGAAATCGATTTGGACGATCACCGGATACCGTTGCCGGAGGTATACGCTCGCTATGAGACGGATCCTGAGAGAGGTCTGACGACCTCTCAAGCTAAAAAAATATTGCTTAGGGATGGACCTAATGCTCTAACACCACCTAAAAGGACCCCCGCGTGGATTATCCTGTTAAAACACCTGTTCGAAGGATTTTCGATCCTGCTATGGGCCGGCGCGGCACTTTGTTTCCTGGCGTACGGTATTCAAGCTTCCACTTCCGAAGAACCGCAAGAAGACAATCTATGGTTGGGAACGGTATTAGTACTTGTCTGCGTGATAACTGGCGTGTTTGCTTACAGTCAAGAAGCGAAAAGCTCGAGAATTATGGATTCGTTTAAGAACATGGTACCGCAATACGCTAACGTCGTGCGAGACGGAGAACGGAAAAACATACTGAGTTCGGAGCTGGTAAGAGGTGACATCGTGGAGGTGAAGTTCGGTGATCGTGTTCCTGCCGACGTCCGCATAATCGAAAGCCATAACTTCAAGGTAGACAATTCGTCTTTGACCGGAGAAACCGAACCACAACCGAGAGACTCGGCCGTGTCCAAAGTAGCGGTGTTGGAAGCAAATAATTTGGCCTTCTTTTCCACCAACGCGGTCGAGGGAACTGCAAAAGCCGTTGTGATATTATGCGGTGATAACACTGTGATGGGACGTATCGCTGGACTGACTACGAGGCTGGAACAAAGAGATACGCCGATCGCTAACGAAATCCATCATTTCATGCATTTGATTTCGGCTTGGGCTATTTTCCTGGGAGTATCGTTTTTCATTATGGCTTTCCTCCTTGGATACCATTGGTTAGACGCTTTCATATTCCTGATCGGAATTATCGTGGCCAACGTGCCGGAAGGCCTGCTCGCCACCGTCACCGTGTGTTTGTCGTTAACGGCGAAACGAATGGCTTCGAAAAACTGCGTCGTGAAACATCTGGAAGCAGTCGAAACACTCGGATCCACATCGACTATCTGCTCCGACAAAACGGGAACGTTGACCCAAAATCGTATGACCGTCACGCATTTGAGTTACAACAAAGAAATTATTGAAGTGGACTATTTCAAAGACCCGACGGGTGTGACAGAAGAGGCTAGAAACACAAAAGCGTATCAATCCCTAGTCAGAGCTGGATGTCTTTGTAGCAGAGCCGAATTCATTTGCGGGCAAGACAATACGCCGGTGTTGAAAAGAGAGGTGATGGGCGATGCGTCTGAAGCCGCCATCATTAAGTTCTCGGAACTCGCCGTCGGAGACGTAATGGCGTTCCGCGACCAGCATAAAAAAGTAGCCGAGATCCCGTTTAATTCTTCCGATAAATTCCAAGTTTCCATTCACGCTCTGCCGTCGAAAGGACAATTGTTGGTCATGAAAGGCGCCCCGGAGAGGATTTTGGCTCGCTGTACGAGAATGCGTTATGGCGACGGCGTTGTCGAACTCGACGAAAACATCAGACAGGAAATGGACGAAATAATCGAACAACTCGGAAGTTACGGCGAGAGAGTACTCGGATTTTGCGATCTATTCCTTAACACCGAACAGTTTCCGATCGGCTTCAACTTCACCACAGACCCTCCCAATTTCCCATTGACCGACTTGAGATTTTTAGGTTTAATGTCCATGATCGACCCTCCGAGACCCGGTGTACCGGATGCCGTCGCCAAATGCCGGTCGGCCGGTATTCGCGTCATTATGGTAACAGGCGACCATCCCGTAACCGCGAAAGCGATCGCGAAGGCTGTGGGTATCATAACAGAAGGATCCGAAACCCTCGAAGATATCGCCAAGAGACGTCGTGTACCGGTGTCGTCTTTAGATCCACGAGAGTCCACCACGATTGTCATCCAAGGTTCCGTGTTGAGGGATATGTCCACCGAGGAATTGGAACACGTTCTGAGGACGAACAGAGAAATCGTGTTCGCCCGCACTTCTCCCACGCAAAAGTTGAATATCGTCGAAGGATGTCAGAATCTGGGAGCCATCGTGGCCGTGACCGGAGACGGCGTGAACGATTCACCGGCTCTGAAGAAGGCGGACATCGGTATTGCCATGGGCATCACGGGTTCCGACGTGTCCAAACAGACGGCCGACATGATATTGCTCGACGACAATTTCGCATCGATCGTGACCGGTGTCGAAGAGGGCCGTCTGATTTTCGACAACTTGAAAAAATCCATAGCTTACACTCTGGCGTCCAACGTGCCGGAAATCACACCGTTCTTGTTGTTCATCGTGAGCGGAATCCCTCTGCCACTGGGCGTGGTCGCCGTGCTGTGCATCGATCTGGGAACCGACATGTGGCCAGCCATATCGTTGGCCTACGAGAGGGCCGAATCCGACATTATGTTGCGACATCCCAGGAACCCGACGACGGATAAATTAGTAAACGGTAAACTCATATTCGTGGCTTACGGTCAGATCGGAGTGATAGAGGCGGTCGCCGGATTCTTCTCGTACTTCGTCATCATGGCGCAATGCGGCTGGTTGCCGAACAGACTGCTGGGCATACGTAACGAATGGGATTCGAAATCCGTGAACGATCTAGAAGACTCGTACGGCCAAGAATGGACGTACACGCATAGGAAAGAATTAGAATTCACATGTCACACGGCTTTCTTCATAGCCATTGTCGTAGTCCAGTGGGCGGATTTGATAATATGCAAGACGCGTTACAACTCCATTTGCCACCAAGGCATGGACAATTGGGTTTTGAACTTCGGCATGGTTTTCGAAACGTTAGCCGCCTGTTTTGTGTCCTACTGCCCTGGCATGCCCGAGGTGCTCAAGACCTATCCGTTAAAAGCCGAGTGGTGGCTCCCCGCTTTACCTTTCGCCGTAGTTATATTCATTTATGACGAATGCCGGCGTTTTTGGCTCAGGACTCATCCGGGTGGATGGGTCGAACGACACACTTACTATTAAAAATATTTTAAAATATTTACAATAAAATTAAATAATAATAATCAACTCATTGCGTCAATGTCCCTGTATAAAAAAAAAAAAAAAATCAATTAATTGACAAAAAAAAAAAAAAAAAACGTTTGCGGATAATGATCGCGTAAAAATCTCATTATTAAAAATTTAAAAATGTATAGCTGTTATTGTTATTGATAGTTTTATTAGTTATTTATATATGCGAATTTTTTTTGAAAATCTAGATTAAAGGTCGGTAAAGTTAAATGCTAAAAAATAAAATGTCACCTAAAACTTCAATGGAATCAATTTGTAACAATAAAAATAATTATAATAAAAATGAGAGTGTTCATTTACCATAGGCTTAGATTATTAAATATTATGTAAGTAAAAATAAAATATAAAATATAAAAAAAAAAAAATGTTGTTGAACAATGCATAGTGTTGGATTAGACATTCATAAATGTTTTGTTATATATTATAAATAATATATAGTACAAGGTAGGTCAAAAGTCTTAACTGAAAATCATTAAAATCGAAAACTTTTGATCTTCCGAGTCTCTACATAAATTGTAATCCAGGCTGGTTTACGTGCAATCATGCTTAGAGGCTGAGCCATTATATGTGTATACATTTTAAACAAATCGCCTGTAGAAAATTCAATGTATAGTATTTTGTTTGGAGTAAAAAAATGAAAAAAAAAAAAAAAAAAAAAATTGAAAAAAAAAAACTTTAAATAGTTATTGCATTTTTAGTTTTGTTATGAGTTAAAAAAAAATATTATCGATAAAGTATAAGTGTTATGCGTATAATTAACTAGGGCAAGGATTGGAAGGCAAATTACAAAACCAAAATCTCGTTCTCAACATACCTTTTAAAAATAAATTATATTGTCGTCCTAAATAGTCTATATAATATGTATTGTCTGTTCAGCATTTTTAACGAATTGTATAATTTCGATAGCTTATTATTATTATTATTATTATTATTGTATTGGATAATTGGATGTTATAAGTTAGACAAATGTTTTTTTTGTTGTTTTTTTTTTTTTTTTTTTACATTTTCTGTAATTTGTGCCTTATTTGTTTCGTTTATTTGTTTCTCGGCTAGATGTATTTATATAATATTTTTTTTTTTTTTTTTTTGTTTTGTTTTTAATTCTATATGACTATATACAGTTACAATATATATATATATGCTATTCGTTTTTATCTTATTGTAGAAAATAAAAAAAATTGCTTTTCCTAGTTGATTTCACAAAGGCAATCATATTTTGTCTTTAAGATTAAATAAAATCGCATACTTGTCGTTTAAACTAGCTTACCACTAAAAAGAACATTATGTTAAGTATGTAAAAAAAAAAAAAATAATAATAATAATAATAATATTAATATTTTAAGGCAGTTTTATTATTATTATTATTATTTTTTTTTTTTCAGACGTAGGACGAAAAATGTTATTAAAATAGATGGTTTAAAATTGTAATATTGTAAGCTTTTAATATCCGTTAAATATTGTAAAGCTAAAATAATAATTTAAATTTAACCATACATAGAAATTTTTTTTAAACAAAATAATTGAACCATTGTAAAACTTCGGGTATTTAGTTACTATAATATTATAATGTTGTATTGTTCAGCTATTTAAGCTCTATGCAGTGTAAGGCAAAACACGCAGAAAAATAAAAAAAATCATATTTCAGAGATTTAATGGTAATGTATGTTCCGAATAAAAGTCCTGTATACAAAGACATTTAAATTGGACTTTTATTTTTTTTTTTTTCACTTCGTTTTCACCAACGATCACCTCATCCTGTGCAGTGTATACGTTCTCACACGTTATTCTCATCGGGTTATACTCAGGGACGAAGGGGTGAGGGGGAATTTTCTCTAGGTCACCAATTTTTATTATTATTATTATTATTATTGTTATTATTATTACTATAGGGGTAGGGGTATGTTTTTGTAAGTCGTATAAAAAATTGTACGGAAAACGATATGAAAAATATTATATTTTGGTGGAAAATTAATCTAATTGAAAAAAAAAATTTATTCGTCATCGCATATTATATTGACTTGATATGACAATGTTCTCACATTTATTTATAACGCCACGCTATACATTTAATCTGCAGTCATAACAGTTTACTATAAAATTATGATTGTTAACATTTTAACATTAAGAAATGTTATTAAATATTAACACGTGGCCGGTCAATAATTATTATTATTAATAACGGTACAATTTATACTATCACTACCACAGAGAGTGAATCGATCGGTGGTCAAGGGGGAGGGGTAATTGTGTCCACCCTCGACTACTCACTGTCGTCGTTTATATTCTCCACGTTCGTAGAAAAAAAAAAAAATAATAATAATAATAAGAAAGAAAGAAAAACTAGAGACGGAAAGAGAAAAAAAACCGGACATACTTCGCACGACCGGGGTGGGATGATTCTCTTGACGGGTGTATTTAATTTTAAAGAAACGATTCTGAACGATGGAAGTTGATAATATAAAAAAATAAACGAGAAAAAAAAATTGTTAGAAAAATGTCCAACATTTTTTTTTTTAACATTTTCAAAATTTTCTCGCGCCAAAATCTTTCTTATATGATTTTCTATCTATGTTTAAATTTTCATATTATTTCGGATCGAAAAATTATGGTTTCCGAGTCGTTTTTTACAAAAAAAAAAAAAAAAAAAAAAAAAAAAAAATTGAAGAACTGAGAAATTCAAAAAACGAACTCTCTAAAGTACAAATCTAAAGGCAAATCCGGTTTCAAAAAGTTATTGATCGAAAATGTCGGACGAGTATTTCCATACGAAATGTTGTACACAGAAAAAAAAAATAATAAACGTCATTGTAAGAACACTAGCTTCTTCACTTCGTTCAGAATTTAAAAGGGGGTGGGGGGGAGGGAAAAATTACTCAAATGAAATGGTATTCGTCCGGTGACACACTACCGCCGTCGCCGCGCCATTGCATTGAAGCATTGACGTGGTTCAGCTGTCGTGGTACACGAGCGTTACGAATAAAAAAAAAAAACCGTACAGAGATACGGTCGTCAGCATCCCGGTACACGATCTGTGTGTGCGTGTGCGTGTACCAGAAATCACGTTTTTGTTGTATGGCCCAGAGCCGTTTTGATAATGTTATATTATAAATGGCCGCCGTGGTTCGGTCGCGTGGGAGAACACGGCGGCGGCGGCGGCGGCGAGAAGTGGTTTTTCTCGAGGCGAAGGTGAATAATAATAATAATAATAATAATAATAATCATAAGATAGCTCGACGACGACGACGACGACGACTGCAGCACACAACAACCACACACGCCGGTGGTCAAATAATAATAATAATAATAATAATAATTTTATTATCACTTTTTCTGTTTTTCGTGTTTTGTTTCGCGTGTTTTGTTCGAGCCCGCACAGCGATCATTCGCGATCGAAAGGTCTCTGCTGCAAACCGCTGCACAACAACCGTAATATAAAAAAAAAATATCTACACACGACGCAACGCACCACGATGATGATGGACGTGAGACTCGTCGCCATTATTTTTTGCCACAGTAAGTAATAATTACAAAAATCAATAATAATAAAAAAACAATAACAACAACGACAACAATAATAATAATAATTTATTAAACTGCGCGACATTACAATAGATCAGCGTTTCTCAAAGTGTGGGTCGCGACCCACTGGTGGGTCTCGAGTCAATTTGGGGGGGGGGTCGCGAGAAATTTATTGAATATTATATGAATTCTCAAGAAATTACGTTTTCGACCAAACTCCACTGTAGAGATAATGAAAATAGCACATTCGCGTACATTATACACCGATTAGTTAATAAATTATTAAAGTTGTAAATCTAATTTTGATTTTTAAGAACTATCTTTTTATCCTAAAAATGTAAAACTATGTGGGTCGCGCGATAGGTTTTTGAAGAAAAATTTGGGTCGTGGTCCTAAAAAGATTGAGAACCACTGTAATAGATAATAACAATAATATGCGATAATGAAAAAAAGGTGAATCGATTTTTCGGTTTCTACCTCTCTTTAAATTGAGAAATATTTTTTATATTCATATTGATTTTTCTAAACACTATAAATCAAAAAAAAAAAAAAACATAATAATATACGAAATGCGTTGTACTCCTGCTAATAATAATCAGCCGTATTCGGTATAATATATATTATATATTATAAAAATAATAATAAAATAAAAAGAAAGTAGTGAACGACGTATAAAATTTCTCGTCGTGCACACACACACACACATTATAATATACCATTACTTATTATTATTATTATTATTATTACTGTAATGTTTTTACACTAGTACAACACACTTCGACGAACTTTCGCTCATTGTATCATGTTTCGGAAACATTAATAACATTACAATATTTAATTTCGAACATCACATAAGCGCAAAAAAAAATTTTCATATATATATATATATAAATTTATGTTTTTGAATCGTGACAAAAGTGTAATTTTTAAACTACCCATTATAATAGATTAAATTTAAACACATAAAAACATTATTTTGAAAAACATAAAATAACATAATGACGTAACTGAATTGATACTTGTATAGTTTATTTTCGAAAAAAAAAACTCGTTAATTCGTTTTACGATTATAATAATTATAATTGGTCTAATGGTTGGTTCTAGATTCTTACATTATTTTATTAAATTTTCAAAAATTTCAAATCAACAGCAAATCAAAAAACGGGATTAACACGGGACATACTTGAAATTACGGGACGAAAAGCGTCCTGATAGAAGTTTTTCAGGACACAGATCCGAAATAAAATACAATCCTGTATAAAACAGGACGTATGGTCACTCAAATATATTTTATTATAGAGTAAAAGTAATATAAAGTATAAGTTAAAGCAAAGATAAGTGTAGACGAGAAAGCCAGACATACTTTGCACCACGGGTATTCTTCGCTCCTCGGGTCAGATACGCATAGTGTGGACGTGTTGAATTTTAAAGAAACGATAAATTTCCAATAATACCACACTGTGAGTGAAGTAAGTTAATTATATACAGAACTATAATGGTCGTGTCATTTTCACAAGAAAAAAATTTTCAGAAAAAGTTTCCAAAACTTTTTTTTGCGAATCAAAATATTTTTCATATTATTGCTCATCTATGTTTAAACTTTAATAAAGTTTGGATTGAAAAAAAAAAATAGTTTCCAAGTTTTTTTTGTTAAATTTTGGGCGGTTAGAGGGCAAATCCTATTTTAAAAAGTTGCTGGTCGAAACTTTTGGACGAGTATTTCAATACGAAAAAATGTTTACAGAAGAAAAAAAAATAAACATCACTGTAAAAACACTAGCTTCGCTCATAGTCTAAAAGTCTGTTTTTTAAATAATACTATGTTTTGTTGTTTAAAAAGAAAAAAGTTTATGTAGCCTATCTGGAAAGAACTTGTCAATTCGGGTTTATCGTAGGTCAAAATTTCGCATTTGCAAATTCAAAAATATTTTTTCCCACTTCCTATTAGTAAGTTATTTAGCTAAAGTTACACTAATATCTAAAACAGTGAGTAGTCAAGTATTTTTGGTAATTTTTGGGTGTTTAAAAAAAAATTATTTTAAATCCACGACACAGTTTTTTTTATTGATCATCCCAAAAAGCGAAAAAGTGGGGGTTTCTGATATAAGCGATTCAATTGTGGATGTCTGCCCAAAATATAGGACGTATCAAAAACCGTCGAATTCGCCAAAAAACGTGTGTGCGCATCATCATCTTTTATCATTTCGTTAGTTGCCATTCCTTTTCGCATTTTTTTTTCCAAATTACTGTTTCTTCTACCTAAAAAAAAAAAAAAATGCCGGACATACTTCGCACGACGGGGGTGGGATTCTCTTGACGGGTGTATTGAATTTTAAAATAAACGATAAATCATTTCTTCAATAAAACGATTCTGAACAAAGGAAGTTAATAATATAAAAAATAAATGAGAAAAAAAAATGTTAGAAAAATGTCCAAAATTTTTTTTTCTTCACATTTTCAAAATTTTCTTGCGCCAAAATCTTTCTTATATGATTTTCTATCTACGTTTAAATTTTCATATTATTTCGGATCAAAAAATGATGGTTTCCGAGTCGTTTTTGTCAAATTTTGGGTAGTTTTTTCCAAAAACAAAATTGAAGTATTGAGAAATTCAAAAAATGACCTCTCTAAAGTACAATCTAGACTCTGGAGTAAGGTGACCATATTTAAGAAAATAAAATACAGGACAAAAATATTTTTCATAA
>JAIPRM010001656.1:0-36042 GCA_025469315.1 Stegophylla sp. TES_Ste_2020
AATTCTTCATTTTTTTTTTTTTTTTTTTTGGCAAAAAACTACCCAAAATTTGACAAAAACGAACATATAGAAAATAATATAAGAAAGATTTTGGCGCAAGAAAATTTTGAAAATGTAAAAAAAAATTTTCGACATTTTTCTAACATTTTTTTTTCTCATTTATTTTTTATATTATTAACTTCCTTCGTTCAGAATCGTTTTATTGAAGAAATAATTTATCGTTTCTTTAAAATTCAATACACCCATAAAGAGAATCCCACCCGTCGTGCAAAAAACATCCATCGTGCGAAGTATGTACGGCTTTTTTTGCATTGTTAGGCATTTTAAAATATTTATATTACCATATATTACTTATACATTTTATATATATTTACTTATGCCGATATAGTGTGTATTTCAGTATAAAATAATTTAATAATTAATAATAATTAGTATTAACTAGGGAGTTTTTTTCCTACTATGGAGATGTTTTTGTGTAGCTTTTTATTTCGAGTCATTTTTCCAGAATTTTTTTCTTAGATTCACTTTTAGTAGTTTAAATTTAAATTTCACAAATGATTGTTTGTAAGTGTACACTTACAAACATCGACTTACTGTGGGCCATAGAGGCTTAAGTCCTCATGGTCCTCATGAGTTAAATTATATTTTCCCCTCATTATTTGTTAAAAATAATTACTCGGAATAATACATTTATATAATGTGTGAAACTGTAGATACCGGAGATACTACCAGATATAAGGTCGGAGTGCCGTTACTAGGATGAGCGAGGCTTGGGCGCCCGAGTATTGAGGGTGCCAAAATATTATTAACAACTATATAAAAATTATAAATATGATACAAAGTAATTTAGAAAAAAAAAGTATCTGCAATATCCACCATCGTTTGTGTTATATACCTAAAGTAATAATTTCTCATTTTCAAATTATTTCTGGTTCAAAACTTAATCTAGATACGAAATCAATAAACTTGTTAAAAATTACTTCTCAAATAATCGATTTTTAATTTACCTATCTGTTTTTTGAATTTTTGTTCTAAAATTCGTTTCAATCAATTTCCTTTTTGGACTTAAAAATTTTCTACGAGAAATTATTGAAATAATTGTACAAGATAATTTCATTTATGCTACGAAAACATTTGAAAATTTGCAAGAATCAACAGTTTTTATAAGGAATAATGAATAAGAGACTGGGACTTTATGAATCAGAAGAAAACGTCATTTATATTTCTATAAGTAAAATATTTTGAATTACAATTTATCAGTACCATTGACATTATTTTTTCTCAAATCACTCGGAGATATAAAAAAATGTATGAAATCATAAATGACTTTTGGATTTCACTCCAGCAATTCATTGATAAAATCGAATTTGAGTGAGTCGCGAAAATCAACTGCTGATTTAGGAGTAAAATGTAATCAAAACATAATTTTCATGCAAGTTATTGAAGAAACAGCGGATAACCTAACTCGATTTCGTTTTTGGGTTTTCTTCAAATAATTCATGATTATGTTTCAAGAATCTTATTTAAATATTGATATTGCTCTATTAGAATTTTCCTCTCAATTTCAGAAACATTAGCAACGCGTGAAAGATATTTCAGCAAACTCAAATTGATTAATATATACCTAAGGTCTATAATGAGTAAAGAAATATTATCTAAAATTATCTAAAACAAACATACATTCACTTGAAACGGAAATCGCTAATAAATTATTTAGCTTATACGAAAATCAAAAAAATTTATTTTGTAAATTTTATTTAAAATTTTATATTATAAACTAAAACAATGAAAATAACAATTATTAAACTGTAGATACGCATATCAAATTAGATAATAAATAAAGTAATATTAATGTTATGTTTGTTTAAAAATTTATGTAGGTAATAATGAAAAAAATCCGGACATACTTTGCACGATGGATGTTTTTCGCTCGACGGGTGGGATTCTCTTGACGGGTGTATTGAATTTTAAAGGAACGATAAATCATTTCTTCAATAAAACGATTCTGAACAAGAGAAGTTAATAATATAAAAAATAAATGAGAAAAAAAAAATCTTAGAAAAATGTCCAAATTTTTTTTTCACATTTTTAAAATTTTCTTGCACCAAAATCTTTCTTATATCATTTTCTATCTATGTTTAAATTTTCATATAATTCGGATCAAAAAATGATGGTTTCCTAGTCGTTTTTGTCAAATTTTGGGTAGTTTTTTCCAAAAAAAAAAATTTAAGAATTGAGAAATTCAAAAAATTACCTCTTTAAAGTACAATCTAGAGGCAAATTCGGATTCAAAAAGTTACTGATCGAAATTTTTGGACAAGTATGTCCATACGAAAAATTGTACACAGAAAAAAAAAATAAACAAAAAAATAAACATCAATGTAAAAACACTAGCTTCTTCATTTCGTTCAGAATCTAAAAATAAATATATTAATGATAACGTAAAATATTTTATTGATACAACTTTGAAAATCGAATGGTACGGTTTAACATTAATGAATTTCAAACTAACATAATTATTATTAAATTTGTTCAGGGTAGAAGGGCTAATTTTAATGTTGACTTCATGTGAAATTATGGTTTGTTACGGCTTTGCAAAGTCTTATTGAAGATTCTGCATAACAACTTACCTATAATTACTTGAAAAATAAACAATATCGTTTGTGCCGTGTCGACTGAATCCACATCATTTATTTGAAACTGTCGTATTAATTTAAGTTGAAACTTGACAAGTTAATCAATATTTTTAATTAGTTTTAGTTGGGTTGAAAAGCAATCAACTTGAGTTATACGTAGTTACAGTAGTATTAATATTAAATTATTTGAATACATATCTATTTTAAGTTAAACATTTTTAGAAAAAATATATTTAGTAATTACGTTCATAAGTTAAGTTATTAGTTGATAGTTTAGACATTGCAATAATAACGTTATTCGCATAAAAATATGACATATTTTGAAAATTATAGATTTGAAACTATTAACTTAACTAAATTATAAACAAAATAACTAAGTTCAGTTAGAATTATTTATTAAACAGTAAGAACTAAGTTATTAACTATGATATTTTTCAACATTATTTTTTTTACCAATTAAGTTAAAAGAGATTAAAAAAAAATTATAATTCAACTTTTAATTAGTTATCTACTGTCTAGCTTTGTTTAAAGAAGATAAAAATTCTATAATATAATCACTATTATGATATATAATACAAAATATTTAAATTTATACTATAGGTAAGTTAAACTTACTAGGAACTACAGAGTATTCTTTTGCATTTTCGCATTATTGCACATAGGTTTATTATTTATGTTAATTAATTTAACTTACAATTGTTTCCGTACGTATGGTTTAAATATACGCATATGTTTTGTCCAAGGCCATTTCATAAATCTTTCCAAAACCGTTTCAGATGAATCATCGTTACTCAGCTTTCTAATGAAACTTGCATACTTGTTCAAAAGTTGATCCCACTTGCGATGCAATATTTCACCTGGAAATGCCAATTTGTTTATGCATTTATTTATTTATTTTTTTATTTTCAAACATATATAAATGCAGGTGTTCTATTAATATAGGTATAAAGTAGACACCTTAATAGCCATATATTTTGTCTATTTATTAGAAGAATAGATATAATGGTGTAACTCAATAATTATTCAAGAAAATTACTGGTGTCATTTTGTGTTAAAGTTCATTGGCGTTATGTTATGTACATAATACAGAAACATGATATTTTGGGCACCCCGTTTTGACCCTTTCTATGTGTCGTTTGCATCCGTAAAACTTGAATTAGGTAAACGTACTTCTTTTACCTTTTTCATATACCTACCGATTGCGTCCTGTTGTGAAGTTAAACATTTACAACATAATTATATGAAATACCTGATGAAGGCTTGGAAGTTTATGCACTAATATCTACCGAAAAATGCACTTAAACTTATGCGCTTAAACATTTTATACATTTATAATTGTAAGTAAAAAAAAAATAGAAAAATACTTTTTGGACTACAATTTTTTTGTTAAATATATAACAATTTACAATCAGACTTGGTTAAATTTTCAATTGTGAACTAGCATAGATTATAGACTAACGCGGTTTTGTACACCGAAAAGCTCTGCTTCACGTCAACTGATGGAATTGTTGCGAATTTAAAATACATTAAATTATCACGTAAATAATAATCTGGTAGACCATGCATTCAGTGCTTATTTCAGACCTTATGATTCGGGGGTTATCAAAACAATTTTGGGGGACCTATATACGAGTAGTATATGTATAGTTACTTCTCGAGGAGAGGAGTATACATTTTTCTCCGAAATGGCAAATCTCTCCGGTCACTCCTATGAAATAAAAACTGCGTACATTATTATTTCATCTCCCAAAATTATTTTTGAAATTTTAGATAGTGTCTCAGAATGTCCAATAATATATGTCAGCGGTAACGTATGTAAATGTAATACGTTATTTTATGAAATAATTAGTTATTCTATAAAATTCCTAAATGTGCTCGTTAATGTATAAATTACACGATTTTACTAGTTAATATAAATAGAATACCGATTGGGTTTTCGCTAATGTGGTAGAGCAATTTTTTGTGGTAGAGCAGAGTTGAGTACGATTACCGATTGTCAAGCCGAAATGCCCCCCCCCCCACGTTGCGCAGCAAGCCGAGTGTTATTTTTGATTTTTGGAGTGAAGCGCAGTCGACCAAACACCCGGTAAACTAACCTACGCTGGCGGTAATAAAACGAAAAATATACGCACGCAAAAATCAAAAATAATGTAAATAAAATAATAGTTTTAAATACGTTTACTAAACCCTTATCGTTAGTTTATAAAATATCTAGTTAGTGTGTAAAATAACCAGTTATTTTATAGAATTACGGAATTTTATACATTAACTATGGTCTGGTTTGATCAAAACTACACACTCAAACTCATACCGATAAAATGTTATAAAAGAACGATAATGTAAGATAACTATAAATAAGTTTTATATTTTATTTATAGAATAAATATGAGTATATGACTATAATACGCAGTATACAATGAATATTTTGAAAAATATGTTAATAAATAAAAAAAACCTGGAAGTATACTGTTACATAAAAAATAAAATTTTAAATTTGGATTTGTATAAGTGTAATTAAAATATGTATCTGATCTGGCAACTTTTTGGTTGATTCAGTAAAAACATTCAAATGCATGAACTTCCGATGATGACCATCAACAAGTTTCTATACGGGTTTTGGTTCTCGTCGTACGCTCCTTGGTGCCATCGCTTCGCTCCACCCATTCTATATACATCTGTAAACTTACTATGGAACGTGGGGACATATTGGTTTGATAATCAGTAACAATCGACAATCTAAGAAAATACCTCTGTATAATATAGATCATTAATGCCTATGTGAAAATACTTACGTTCAAAATTTTGATTTAAATGTATGTTTGTGTTAATTTGTATAATACAATAATTAATAAAATATTATAATATATGTAATATTATACACTGGTTTTGATTTAATTAATTATACCAATCTCATATCATTTTAAAAAATATTTTGAATATTGGAAATGTTTAATGTTTAGCTACTTTATAGGATGCAATCATAATAGAAAACTGTCAAAAAAGTACGTTTACCTACTTAGAATGAGACGTAATCGATGTATGAAAAAGATCTAAAAAATTTCGTTTACCTAACTATGGAACGTAATCAACAAACTCTGGATATTTTTAATTAATCGTCTTTATAGTGTATCAACAATACTTTTAACACAACAAATGATATTGTCGTACATTTAACTTGATTGGTACCTATCCTGTTCATTTCTAAAAAGTTCTAGTAATTCTTTCCGCGATACAAGAAGTAAATAAATATAAAATATAGGTGATGAGTAATATTTCATATTTTAGATTCTAAGCGATGTCAAAAAGCTAGTGATTTTACAATGATGTTTATTTTTTTATTTTAGTACTCGTTTTCATATAGAAATATTTGTCCAAAAGTTTCGACCAGCAACTTTTTGAAACTGAATTCGCCTTTAAAAAGTACTTAAGAAAGATTATTTTTTGAAAATTTCAATTTTTTTTTCAATATTTTAGGAAAACAACCCAAAATTAGGCAAAGAAGACTCGGGAACTATCTTCTTTTAATCTAAACTTTATGAAAATTTAACATAAATAGATAATAATATGATAAATATTATGATCCAAGAAAATTTTGAAACAGAAAAAAAATTTGGGAATTTTTTTCTAACTCTATTTTTCTCATCAATTTTTTTTTTTAATAAAATTTTTTTTATTAATTGGATAAAAAAAAGTAAATTAAATTAAAGTAATGTAAAGCAAAGCAAAGATAAGTAAATTAAAGTAAAGTAGAGCAAAGATGAGTAAAGAAGTATAAACAAGAAAGTCGGACATAATTCGCATCATAGTATTTTTCGCTCCTCGGGTAAGATACTTTTAATGGATGTATTGAAAATTACAGCAATTTTTTTTCTTTACGTTACTATCATACTTTACTTAGAAACGTATTATTGAAAAAATGATTTATCGTTTCCTTAAAATTCAACACACCCACCAAAACTATCCCACCTAAGGAGCGAAGAATACTTATGTTGCGAAGTATGTCCGGCTTTTGTCAAATTGCATTTTAATTTTTAATGTTTGGAGCTTATTGATGAGTATGACACCACGCGTTTTATTCAAATATTGATACTTTTCGGCTTGAGGTGACTGCCGGAAAATACCAATTTCGTTATCGTACTTCACACAAATGTCAAATATCCCGATTTTGTCTCTATGTCACGTTCCATAATTCACCACAAACTGTCAGTTTCCCGACAGATTTTAATTTTTAAACCATCCATTATATATTATATTATTAACCCATTATTTACCGAGTTGATTTTTCATACCAAATAAAGTGATATTTTTGATTCCTCACGTATTTTTCTAACCGTGCCACCGTGGTATTAATATTTTATATTAATGTTTTTCCACGCATTATAATTTTAAAATATAAATTTATTATTATTATTTTGTTCTGTCATCATTTTAAAAAAGCCCGAAGAAATCGATTACTGAAAAGTACCCTAATATTTACTTCATATTTATAATATATTGGAAAGTATATTTTAGTTTGACGTGATTACGTATAGGTATATATAAATATATATTATGCCATTAATGTGTCTATATAGATATGAGAAAACTTGAGTAATTGTAAATATAATTAAAATGTCAAGCTTAATGACATTTTGGTTTGTTACAGTGTAAATTAATTTATGTCAGTCTAAACTCTGACTCGTTGTTCGATATTTCATTATCGATTAAATTTTGTATTCGACCGCATTACGCATAGAATCGAACAAGGGTCTTAATATAATGTTCAGTGGTAGATGGAAGGATATTACTTCAATGAGTTTGTGAGCAGACATTAAAGGCTTTCAGGATTTCATGTTATACTGTTCGAGAACAACAATGTATCTTTAGATATTAATTAAAATAGAAAATCTCATTTAAAAATTAATTGGAAAATAAAACATGAGTAATTTTTTTCAAACTTCACAAAAGCAAGTGTTTAAAATAGTTTCCAGACTGTATTATATAGGTAAATAAAATCGTTGGTCCGTTTTTTTTTTATATATATGTATTTTTAAAATATTATCCACTTTATAATGCAAAACAGCTAATGTAGAATGTTTAAGTAATATAATTTAAACAATTTAGTTAGTATTAAATAATATTTTAAATTATAGTTTCATAAATTATTTAGTAATTACATTTATTGATATTTAATATGAATTACCTAAGTATTGAATTTGTCAGCTTTTATGATAATTCTGTAAATTGTAAATGTTAATAATTAATATAAAATTCGCAGTCTTATAGAATTCGATTATGTTTCAAAAATTACGTTAGCTTATATTATTTATAGTAAAATTATTGATTACTTATGCATAAAAATTCAGAGAACTATTTTCGTATTAATTATAATTTTATGAAAATATTATAAATGAGTTTTGAACTTTATTACTGTTCAATTTAAGTTTATCGTATTGCTATATATTATAATTATAACACTAATGATGACAATGAATTTAATGCATTGCATGTTGTTTTCTTTTTTTCTTGCATAATATAAGAAATTGGATTTGACCAAAATTTGTTTTGTTTTATTCACATTTCAAATGTGAAATTTAATTTTACACATTTTATGATTTAGGTCGTTTAGGGCATATAAATTCATGTTTTGAAAAATGGTTTTGTTAAAATAATGAAGATTAAAAATTATGTGAATAAAAATATTTTTAGTTAATTAAACCAACTTATTTAAAAATTAATCTACTTTTCTGTATCTACATTTTGATTATACCAAAGTAGTGTTAATAAGTATAAATCCGAAGTCTATACAAATTATAAACATAACTAGGTACCAAATATTATAACAATAATTTATAAAAATTATTTATTTTAATATTTTTTATTTTTTTTTTTTTTAATAAAGGACCTTTTAATTGACATTTTTTTTGTAAATTTTTAGTGCTTACTTTAAAGCATATTTTAGATTCTGAACAAAGTTTTTACAATGATGTTTATTTATTTATTTTCTGTATACACTTTTTCGTAAAGATCTACTTGGCCAAAAGTTTTGATCGGTAAATTTTGAAATCGGATTCGTCTCTAATTGGTACTTTAAAAAGGTAATTTTTTGAATTTTTGAATTCTTCAATTTTTTTTTTTTTTTTTTGGAAAACACTTCCCAAATTTTGACGAAATAGAGTCGGAAACTATCATTTTTTAATCCGAACTTTATACAAATTCAAACATAGATTGACAATAATACGAGAAAAATTTTGGAGCAAGAAAATTTTGAAAATGTGAAAAAAAATTTAGACATTTTTCTAAATTTTTTTTTTTCTTATTAATTTTTTTTCCCTTTTCTTTATTTATTAGATAAAAAAAAGTAAAGAAAAGTAAACTAAACTAAAGAATAGACAAGAAAGCCGGACATACTTCGCATCACAGATATTCTTCGCTCTTCGGGTCATATACTCTTGGTGAGTGTGTTGAAAATGATGACTATTATTGTTCTTTATATTATTAACTTTTTTCGTTCAGAATCGTCTTATTGAAGAAATGATTAATCGTTTCTTTAAAATTTTATACACACCCTTCATGAGTATCTGACTCGAGGAGCGAAGAATATCTGTGATGCGAAGTATGTCCGGCTTTCTTATCTATACTTTACTTTTCCTATTTAAGGTACATAAATGCATGCATATTTATATACATTTTTTTTGTGTATAAAATCCATAACCTTGATTATAACTTTAGCTTTAAGGTCTAAACTAAGGATAACTTACATGATTGGCTGTGTATTAAGCTTACTTCTTCTTGAGCTAAGGCAACAATGTTTCAAGAAGAATTAATATCTTAAATCTATTGATTGCTATATTAAGTAATTAATAGTATACGATATTTCAGTTTATTTGTTTATTACTTTTTAGAATTATTTATCTTCGTGATTTAAAATAATAATTATGATAAACGGAATAATAATTAAAGTTTACCCGTCGTTGTAGTATTAATAATGTCGAATTAATTGTTATTAAAAGATTTTCTAATTAATGAGTTCAAAGAGTAAAGTTATACTAAATTAGTAATTATGATTTATTAACTTACGAGTTTCCAAACACAAAGTCAATTTAATAAAATTACAAAAATTTGTATAAACGAGGTACTGTTAATATGCAGGTTTGAGGTTTCTCAAACACACTATTCATTTTTTTGTCTACGCCTACATAAATCAAATTTAATTTTTGTTTTTTCAACAGGTTGCAAATATTTCTAGATAGAAAACAAAATGGTATTTCATATAAATGTAAGCCAGTCTGTTGATATGAACATGATAATACCACCTATTAATTCTCACTTTGTTATTTCGAAATCATTTTTGTACTATACCTATGTATGTTATTCAAGGCCTTATCTGAAGAGGTCCATAACGCCAGGACCCTCCCCCCACTCCAAATGTATATAATGCTCTGAAATTATTTTCGATACCAATATCTATACACACATATATTATTTCAGTCAAAAATTGCAAGGGTGGTGTGCCAGGAGAAGTTTTGAAATTGCGTCTCTTCAATAACTATACACAGTGAAAAAAAATGTTCTAATTTTCTAAAAAATAAACATTTTTTTCAATTCAATCTATGCAAATCTGTTTTCATCATATCTACCATATTGTATATAATATGTTCGTATATGTTTTACTAAGCCTGAGGGATGTACTATGTAAATACGGTCTTAGAAAACCAGGGTTAAACAATATGTACCTACACGGGTTCTTATAATAGCTATATTTGAAATTGAATTTGCGATACTGACAAAGGATGCACAGTAACCGCGGTCGTCACAAAGAGAATAAGGGTCTGAATGATAGTTTCAATTATAATTATTAAGAGGTAATACACAAAGGTTTGAGGGCAATCCGATAATAGTGGTTTGAATACGGGTCTGTGAGCCTAGTCACAGACGAATTATTCATAATTCATAATAACAATATTATATTGTTATCGTTTTATCATAATTTTGGGAAATAATTTTATCATAATATGCAATATTAAAAATGGCTTGTCTCATTTTAGCAATAAGTTATGAGTTTCTTTGCGGGTTTATTTTATTTTATAATTTTAGTTTCTCAGCAGAGCAAAGAAGGTAGTTCCTGTATTACGATGTTTATAATTGTTATTTTTAGAATAATGTTCTCTAATCGAAACCGTGTTTGGAGCAATACGTTTAGAAAATATTTCCGGTTGAGAATTTTGATGATATGGTATTTTAGAGAGGTAATTTTTTCTGAATTTTCAACAAATTTATTTAAAAAACAAGGAAAAACTAACTGTAAAATATTCCATAAATTTGATTTTTATGAAATAAATTTTAGTAGTTCAGTTATAACTTCAAAATGAATAGTATTAGAGTCTTTAATTTTCTACCCATTAATTATCAACAATAATGCGGTGCAGACAAACAAATTTGACCACTTTTAGGATAAATATAGAATTTTGGAAAAACTGTATTTTAAAATTCTTTGTATTATGAATTTAAAATGTTTAAAATTTTATTTTTATAGTTAATTTAATTTTTATTCTTTATTACCTTAAAAGTATCAAAAATAAAATGACTCAAAGTATTTCAGTAAGTATTTATTTTGTTTACTTAATTATGAATTATTATGATTAAAAGATTAATAAATCTTGTTTTTGTCATAATTATTAATTTTAACCAAACGTAAAAACTTAAACTCAGTATATTACGAAACGACGCTCTTCACACAGACTTCAAAATTCCTACAGTAAAATAATTATATCAAAATATCTTAATTAATTAATTTTTGTGGATCAAATAAAATATATAGACAACTCTATAATTTAAACAATTGACTTATTTTTCGTCGACTCAAACGAGAACACATAGGTAGGTACACAACATCATGGAACGATAAACAAAGGAAATATGTATTTTATTGTACAAACTATTATATAAATTTTATTTATTATTATTATGTAGGTTTTTAGTAATAGCGTTATTTTTATAATTATCTCTTTTAAATAGCCAATAATTGTGCTATAATTATTATTACGCCCAGGACATATTATGAATTACTTCAATTTTTATTTTGCAATAACTAATAACTAATATATTAACGTTATAAAATACCAAAATAATTAATTGAACCATGTTAAATTGTATTGTATCAAATTAAATATTTATCATTTTATATTAACGAAAATAACACATGCAACTAGGAATAATAACTTTATCAATTAAGTCTAGCGAATAAAAAATATATAATATACACTTACCTTTTATGCCATTAATTTCTTTACTAATGATGGTGTCGAAGATATTGTCCCTAACTTGTTTGTTGGAAAAATCTTTATGATCTGGATTGTAGATCTCGGGATGTTTGCTAATTTGATTTATTAATTTTTCCACGTCTATTTTCATGATTATTTCAAGCAAGTACAATAAATAATTAATATTCTTCAAAAAAAAAGCAGCTTATTTTACGTAAATATGACGTACGTAAGTTTTCCGGTGGTCGAACGTGTGTTCACAGACGGTCTTTCGATGAGCATGTCTGGAAGTACACTGAGCGCCGAAAATGTGCGAACTTCAGATGAGCCACCTACCGACTAAATGTTAACGTTTGGATTTGATGTACGCAGCTACGCATTTTATTGATTATTTTGTTCTATCTGACGGCAACTTGATGAACTGTGGGTGAGCAACAAGCTCAGGTAAGAAATAATTCTTGTACTTCATAAAAATAATATATTGTAATTAAACCCGGGGTCCAAAATCAATCGAAAATAGGACTTTCACCTTAATACCTCTAACGTTTAATTTTCAGATTTTTAATATTTTATTCTAGAAATTGAGTTATGGCCTATTCATATGCTAATTATGTGCGAATACTTAGACATAAGTATGACATTTAATAAATAACTTTTATTTCATATTTACATTGTACAACGCTTTAAATGCATTTATATTGTAAACGTAAATATTCGTATAAATAAAATCGTACTCGGGAATATTTTTCACTGATTTTTATCTCAATCATTTCCATACAGAAAATATTCAGGATCTGTTTATTCATTTAAAAAACGTAAGTATTTCAATTTATGTGTACTTAAGCTACCGAATAAAACATTTTTCAATCATCGAAAATTAATTAAAGTTCTGTGTTGGTAAAAAAATGTCACGTTAAAATACTTTTAGCTTTGTATATTTGATATGTATTAATATTACCTACTTTATTGGTAGAATGGAAGTTTACACAACTGTACATAGTATATAAATATGCATAATACGTAAATATATGAATTACGGTGCTACGCTTAAACTTTTCATTAACGAATTCCTGGTAAAATCTCTTAGAAAAAATAATGTAATAATAATAATAACATATTAAAATGTTTACAGGAATTATAACGTATTATTTGCATCTATTTAAGTAGCTAAGAATTTTATTGTGACCTATCTACCTGTGGCAATACCAGAGTTAGGGTGTCAAATTTTTTGTTTCGTAACAATTAGGTTTTAGAAAAGCTGAAATTGTTATAAATAATATATACATATACGTATACAATTTTCATATAGGTAGATAAATGTCATCCAGATACCCGTCGTAAATATGTCTCTGATATAGTAATTAAAATTCGGGTTCAATTTTTCGGCAAAATAAATAATTAGTTACGTGCTTTAATTGACTCGTCGCGAGTTAATCTCTACTATATAGTTTGAGTTTCGTTTAAATTTATTATAAATATCAAATTTGTCAAATACACACGAGGAAATAAAATATATGCCACTACTGACATATTATGGGGGAATTTTAAGTTTCTCCTAGAAAACACGCTTCGAATGGTGCTTTCAAAAAATAGTGGTTTGATGAAATTTCCTGGAATACATTTCACATATTATTTAGATAAGTTGGTGAACTGTCAAATGAATATTAAAATTATTGACAGTCGCAATATTACTACCAATTAATAATATAAAATCGTGCTTTATGATAATCATTTTTAAATTTTAAATTACGTAATTTTATTGACTTATATTTTGTACATATTTTTACATTTTCAAATACGAGTAGATATATTAATATTGTCCGAAATTATTACATAATATTTAATTTAATGTAATACAAATGAACCCTTAAAATTTTTCGTATACTTTCTACAACGAACCTCGAGTGAGAAATAGAAGAACTAAGCAAATTTATTGAATTTTAGTAAAGTTTATTGTAAATTTAATTAATTGTAATAAATTTACTTCGTATTATACATAATACTGTGTATATTAATTATTATAATTAACTGCAGTTACTCTTTATCCTCTGCGGGCTTATACTCATTAAATAAATAAATAAATAGACAGCAAAGAAAAAAATAAATTAAAGACTATTTTTTTTTCCTTATTTGTTAGAGGTTATTTTTCCGAGATGGATTTGTTTCCGATTACCTACCGATATTTATTCTGGGAAATCGAGATGATGACCTTATAATTCAATTCCGTAGCTAAAATCCACCAGAAAAGATTTATCCTTTTTTATTTTTATTATTTGAATTGACAGAAAAATATTTTTACAAAGTGAAAAGAAAATTTCTTTTATGTATGAATTGTATAAATTATTCTCCAATGGCAAATATTGTTTTTATAGATTTTCTCCGTCAATTGTTTTTTTATTACGCATTTAAAATTCCTTTAGTATGAATACAAAGAAATTATAATTTATAGACACCAAGTTCTGTTATTTTAAATTTTCATGTTTTATTTTCTGCAAACCCATTCGTTTAGAATTTCACATTAAAAAGCTATCGATTTTAGTATAATGTGTTTTTTTAACATTTTTAACGAAACATTCCAGGCACGTAATAGGATTTTCTCATAGGCGGGATTTGATAAATTTTGTTTGTGAACTTATATTTATTTGTGTATATTCCTACAAAGTCAACACAATTTCATGAAATATGAATTTTTGGCATATAGATATACAACATGTAAAAAAAAAAATTCATAAAACTTTTTTTTCCATAATATTTATTATTTTTAATTATAAATATAAATATTATTCATATGTTTATGAATAATAAATAACTCGGTTTTATATTTATACTGTATATACTATATATAAATATATCTACTAATATTTAGCTTTGTAAAAAGGTATTGTACTTTTTTACTAATCAAAGTATTCAAAATTAGTTTTACAATATTTCTGTTTTTATTTAAACTTTAACATTTCATATGTGCTGACGTTGATTATCCGCTTATATTTGCGTAAAACTATATAACTTATTTTAGTTATCCGTTTTCGACAAAATTATACCTTTTCCTTTTTTGCCAATTCTCTTTTCCACCAAATCTTATGTCAATCGATTCCTTTTTTCGTCAAATAAAAATAGTTAATAAAAAGTCCACGAATTTTTAAAAACAATGTAACAAAGCAAGGTGAAGATTTTTTTTTGTTTATTAAAAGGCCTGAGAATTTAATGTCCTAAAAAATCGCAAAAAATGCTCTAAAAAAAAAAAAACAAATACAAAAATGCCTTAAAAATTTTGAAAAATGTATTAAAAAATGTCCTAAAAACACTTGAAAGATGCACAAGAAAAGGTATCTATATGATTATACCTATTTAAAGGGAAATGAAAATAATTTAATTTTCAAGTTTTTCGAATTATCGTAACTGGAGTATATATAATTATCGTAATAACTAATAACATAATCATAACATTAGTAATTGTGGTTGCATCCCAAAACCGCACACATTTGAACTTTACCCCCTTTTAAATATAGTCGGAAAAACAATAAAAAACAAAGACATTTAAAACTCAATGACTTAACAGGTAATGATCAAGTCCAGTCTATTGTCAATAAACATGCAATTTTGAAAATCACTTTTATTGTTTCAAAAAATATTTTCAAAATGTTTACTATTTCACTAATTGTAACCATATCGCATTTTTATTTTCTTCTAGTATTTTCATTTTTAAGTACGATCTTCTAAATAAATATCTAATACAGATATTTGGTCTTAATTTATAAAAAAAAAATATTTAAAAATTGTTCATCGTGTTGTTACTTTATATAAGTTGGAAGAAAAATATGCAATACAATTTATACAATATTTTTTGCAATAATAATAATAATGAAAAAAATAATGGTTCTAACAAAAGAATAAAAGTTGAGATAATACATCTAATACTATTGCACTTAAATCCATTTTATAGTAATGCTCCGAAAAAAAAAAACAGATTTCTATTACACCAAGCCATACATATTTTTTCGTAATACGTTATAAATAATTTATTAACATATCAATCGAAAATTTTGAAGTTTCATTTGGGAGAGGAAGAATGGTGTATCTGTCACAATTATGATGTATGATGTATATACGGGGAAAGTGTCGATAAGGTTGATCCGATTATAAGTATCGTATGGTTTAAATTATTATTTAAATTAAATCTCTGTTTAAGATAACTCTTAAATTAACACCCAAAACTATTTCGTAAGTGTTATATTTGGATTAAATTTGTATTTATTTATATCATTCTTTTGTATATAAATTGCATATGTTAATTATCTGTAGTTATGAACATTATAAAAAAGCCGGACATACTTCGCACGATGGATGTTCTTCGCATGACGGGTGGGATTCTCTTGACGGATGTATTTAATTTTAAAGAAAGGATAAATAATTTCTTCAATAAAACGATTCTGAACGAGGGAAGTTAATAATATAAAAAATAAATGAGAAAAAAAAAATGTTAGAAAAATGTCCAAAATTTTTTTTTCACATTTTCTAAATTTTCTTGCGCCAAAATCTTTCTTATATGATTTACTATCTATGTTTGAATTTTCATAAAATTCGGATCAAAAAACGATGGTTTCCGAGTCGTTTTTGTCAATTTTGGGTAGTTTTTTCCAAAAAAAAAAAATTGAAGAATTGAGAAATTCAAAAATGGCCCTTTAAAGTACAATCTAAAGGCAAATTCGGTTTCAAAATGTTATTGATCGAAACTTTTGGACAAGTATTTCCATACAAAAAGTTGTACATAGAAAAAAAGAAGAAAAAGAAAAAAAGATTAAACATCATTGTAAAAACACTAGCTTCTTCACTTCGTTCAGAATCTAAAATGTAGACAAAATCAACCAGGTTAAATATATTATTAATGTTACGGCTGTAGTAAAAATTCGCATGTCTATTCATGTCCGAATGAAGGGTGAATCGTGTAAATAGGTACTTACTATTGTTTTATTAACACCATAGTGCGTAATATCATCTATACTTTGATACCAAAACATTTAAAATTGTTTCTTTGAAAGATTATTGGACTACTCAATACCCGATTCTGCTAGATGAAAAATATCAAGAAATCCAATCAAAATTATGAGGTTTATAGTATAATTAAAATTATTTTTCATATATTTTATCAGGGTTGATAAATAACATATTTTTTAAAAAATACAATTTTATTGATTAAAACAATTTAAATCGTTTTTTTTTTTTTTGTAGCCCATAATGATATTATGTCAGTATAAACTATAACGTATTTTGTACGAAATAAAAATATATGCAAAAAATCAATTTTTATAAAAACGGCTCGCATATGCTAAAAACAGTAATACAACAAAGAAGCTGTCGTTTATACATATACACACACATGTATACATATATATATATATATATATATATATACATATATATGTATATACATGTGTATGTATGTATACATATTATATAATGCACGGAACAAAAACTAAAAAAGAATATTTCTTTGATGTTGTATTTGTATGAAATTGCCTTTCAATTGCAGTATGGTTTTGTATTATATTTCAAAACATAATAACTGTCAGTGATTTGCATCAACATGTTTTAGAATATTGAGATTTGACATTAAAATAATATTCTGAAAATGATATAAATTTTTAAAAATAGTTGCTGTTACATGTAGAAGCAGTTATACGTATGTTTATGAACTACTCTTTTATCTAGGTCATTAAAATTATTAATGATAATTCATACATTTTAAAACTTTTAAATGATAGATATATATATATCATTATTGTATTATGTCAAAAACATGTATACATAAATCTGCAATACTTTTTTCATTTATTTGAATGATATTGTGCTCTTTACTGAAGTTAAACGATTTTATAATCTACTTGATAAAACACAAGGAGTAGTTTTTAGGTTTAATAAATTAATTCAATTTTAATTAGACAAGTTCAAAATTTCTCTTAATGAAATTCAAAAGCATGGAAGTTCAGAAGAACAAAAGAAAATAAATATCATAATAACAAGTTTTGTAATGATATATTTTGGTACCTGAGTACATACAAGTAAAATATTATGATATATGCACTATATATATATGTATATATAAATTGAATAACTATTCATAATATTTTGTTATTGTTATCTTTATTATTATTATTACTTTTTGTATGAAATATAATTTAATTTGACGTTTTTGCTATATTATTCATAAGGTGATTTTTTTTTTTTTTGTCGATTAAATATAAGTTGGTGTTCATGAATTATTCATGTTTTTCATTTTTCTGGTTTTAATGAAGAACGCATTTTAATGGAAATCATGGTATATAATCAAACAAAACCAATGAAAAATAAAAAGTTTGATTAAATTCAGAGTAGTATGAATCTATACATTATAATGAAAAAATCTGCGCAAACATTCAGGCAATAATTATATTTATAAAATAAATAACCTATAGATGTATAGTTCACTAAAATAAAAATAATTTTCGGAATTTCTTGTTATTTAGTTCTAGTATCAAAAAGAAATGATACGTCATTATACAAATTATAATTGAAATTCCGGCTAAAATGGTTACATGCACTGAATTAATATCTGAGATTAAATATTATATTAGGTAATTAATTTTCAATTAAATTTGAAGCTCCATCCCTTTATAACATAACATCCCTACGTTATTAATTATTCCTTGAATCTTATATACTGTACAAACACAAACTAAGTAATCATTAATTTTGTATTCATATTTAGATGATTAAAATAAAACCCCTAAATAAATGCAAATGAGAATTCGGAAAGAATTAATAATAATAGTTTAAATAATCCTAGTTAAAAAATATTATTCAAATGAAGCTCAAGAGGTGGACAATTCAAAGAGCGGAACGTCTGTAAGATTTGACGTAATTATGTCTGAATACAGCAATTATTTCTGAAATTCATACGGTTAAAAAGATTTCTTCTTATTTAATTTAATTAATATTTCCTAATTTTATTCGACTTTTAAGTATACAATTATAAAATTAATATATTTATTATCTATTTATTAAGTTCTCAGAGAATAAAATATTTTTTTATAGACTCAGGACATAAATATTTTTGTAATGACTATTTATGTAATCATAATAAATTATAAAGTATTAAAAAATGATCGAGAAAAGTATAAAATTACACATTGAAAAATTCATAATATCGGCAAAATCGAAATACATTCAAATACTTTTAACAAAAATGCATGTTTACTGTGCGTTAAAATGATAGGTAAATATTTATTTATCGCCGAAAAATAATATTATACCGTTCTATTTGATTTCATTGCGTTTGGGAATCATTAATCATCGAAATTTTAGTAAAATAAAACCATAAACGAATTAATTAAACATTTTGTATTGAGCGATAGTGCTAAAACATAAATAAACACGCATGTCCCCCACAAATGTTTTGACTGTCTGCAATCAATTAGTTCCTATTTTCCTATAATCCCACATTAGAAGCACAAACAAACTTTCATTTGCATTCATAATAAACTTTTCCACGTGAAATACACATGTATTTGACACCAAGTTTCTGCATAAAATACTCTCAACTTTACGAAAGGAAAAAATAATCAATACCTATTAATTATTAATATGGAATTCCTATATTATACAGTACCTACGGCAAAAAATTTTCTATTAGAAATTGGTTCGAATAATTTAATCCTTCAAGGAAACGCTTAAAAAAAAAAACGAACAGTTTAAATACTTATGAAAATCATGGGTAAATATTTTTGTGATTTCTTGCTTGCTCAACACATGAGTAGGCTAATATAAAATATTCAATTCTTTATTTTAATATTCTGGTGTGGTAAAATTGCAATTATTAAGCTAATATAAATGTAAGATTTTATGTGATCAACTTTAAATAAAGCTTACGAAAAAATTCAACTGATTCTTTTTAACATTGTTCAATATCATTAATAGCAAGCTTGTGTTACATTTTCAGATCTTCTTAATACTAACCACCAGGTTGTGGCGGTTTTAGTTCTTTGGATAAGAAGGGGCCACAAATTGTTCAGTATGTACATTTACCATATAATTATAAAGCTATTTATAAAATACTTTACATGTCATTTATATAATTTGAAAATATGGATGGACAATTAGGAGTATTTTTCTCTCCTCGGATAGGATAATGGTGGCAGTACCTTAAATGAATTTAAATTTGAAACAAATGATAAATTAATATCAAAAAACAACTTTAAGTGAAGTTCGGTTAAAATGCTTATAAAATAAAAATAAAATGTGTTTTAAGAAATGTCACATTTCTCTCATATTGAAGGAAAAAACAAAGACATGATTTCTATCACACAGTTTTCTATCTATGCTCCGAATTTCATAAATTTTGATTGGACTAATTACCTAATTATTTATATGCATTTTAATTTGGATTTTACAATATTTTTATATTTTTGTTATCAAGTCTGAATGAGGTTTTAATTTCTAGACAAAATATAAAAGTTCAATACAAACAAAATAAAATACGTTTCTACATAAAATTGGTACATTAATTAATTAATGGAAATAATAAATAAATTATAGTTTGAAAAATATTTTTGTCATAATTATAATATATTTTTTCTAAATTGTAATTTATTATACTTTCAAAATGGTTGATAATAATAAACAATGCATATAGTAAAAAATTTCTAGGGGGGAATGGTCCATATGGCTCTCCCCTAAACGGTGCCACTACCATCAGGAACGTAACTTCCATAACTTCCTCTATGGGCTTATAATCGTTTAATAAATTAATAAAGTAAACAATACAATATTAGTTAACAAGCCACAATGAAAAACGAATATTTTTTCCGTATTTTTATAGGTTATTTCTGTAATATATTTGTTTCCAATTACATACCTAAAAATACTAATAAATTGCAATGATCATATTATAATTTGTGTTACGAGTGAGAAAATGTATCCTTTTTTTCTAAATTTTACAAGTGAAAAGGCAAATGTGATATAGATTAATCTTCTACAGAAATATTGCTTTATTAGATTTCCTCTGTCACCTTTTTTTATTTGCACACAAGTTTTTTAGTATGAACATAAAGAATTTATAGTTTTTTATGACATAAGTTATGTTATTTTAAACTTTTATGTCTTTTTATTCCGCAAAGCTCAACTGTTTAGGATTTAGGTTTAGTGTGATGCGTTTTCAACTCTTTATAATGGAAGATGTCGGGTGTGAAGAATTTTCTCATGCGGGGATTCGCTAAATTTTGTTAGTAAACTTATTTCTATTTATGTAAATCGCTGTAAGATTATCATAACTTTACACAGATGTAAGAAAAATGTAAGTAACGTTGTAAATAATTGCTTTTTTTTCTATATTTTTTTTATATTTTGCATTATATGTATACATGTACTAAACACAACGATTTATTTTCATATTTTATACTGTATTTAATAATATTTAAGTTTATAAATAAATACAATACATTTTTACTCATTAAAATGTATTGTTCTATTTATTTTTTAAACTTTTATATTTATTTATTCTTTTAAGCAGCACTCAATTAGGAAAAATGATAGCTGGCAAAAATATTAATTAGAAAATAAAAGCTTTACTATTAAATCATATAAATTTTATTAAAGAAAAGTGTTACAAATATACAATATTTTCGAATATCTTGACTTTTAGGGTAAAATATATTTTAATTTTGCTAAAAGTTAACGAAAATACTAATTATTATACTATCAATAACATAGAATTCTCTAATACCCGTGAGTAATACCCTCTCAAGCATCCTTCTAATGATGCCTATAACTGGAGTTTACTCAGCTTATTAGTTAATCAATCTCAGCCTTTCACTGATATTAAACTAATGAATAGGGCTTAATATGATTAATATATGATTCTATTATTCAAATTCACAATCATATAAAACCAACGTAAATGAGTAACTACAGTTACAGAGAGTGAGTTACACCAACTGATAAAGACTGTGCTGTATAGAGTGTATCATGCAACGCTCTATCCAGTAGTATCAATACAGTTGTATGTGTAATTTATTATAATATATATTGATAAGTGCACCTATATTATAAGTGACATTTTTTAAAAATGATTTTTACTTGCTATTAACAAAATATCGTGGCTTTTAATATCTGATTTAGTCTCCACCGTTATAAATTCCTGTATACAATTTTAAAGGATGGTAGTCAGTGTCATATTTCCTATTAGGCGTAAAAGGAAAATGTCTGTGGCTTTCAATATAAGAGAGCCTCAGATTAACCTGGCCAATTATATACAATAATTTTGGTCCACTATCCAATCACATTCGCCAAAAACCAAAACGTATATCATTATTAATTATAATATAAAGTGTAGCTTTTTGTGAACAAAATAAGACATGAATAAGACGCACTTTGATTTCCCGATGGAGCATGGCTGAGGCCTGTATGTATGTATATGTTACGGCTTAAGTCTGAAATGTGGCTAAAATGAGCTCATTATTCGGATATTGTACACATAGGTCATACTATTTGGATAAAGTAAAATGTAAATACATGAAATATAAAAATCATAGTTTGATAATATATATTTGATGTTATGTATTTATATAACATTGAAATTTACTCCACTCCTTTGCTATGTTTGCTTCGCTCACTTTACAAGACTCGCTTCGCCTACTTCGCAAGTTTGTGTTACACCCGTCACGCTTCACGCTGCGCTTTCAAATCGAAAACTACCCTCTATTTTGTTGTGCAACGTGAGAAAAATTCGGTTCGACAATGATTTTCTATGAAAATCACCTCAAATAATAACCGGTTAATGTACGAAACTATGATTTTAAATGTCGATAATCTACTTTATCCAATTAGTAATATGGCTAATGTGCACATTATAGTTCATTTCTGATTTTAGCTATGATACATATATATACATATAAAATAGAAAATTTTCGGTATTTTCGCCCTATTTTTGTGGTCCTAATTTAACATAAACTTAAATAATAGCCCAATATGTACGTGGTTATATTGATTGATATTAATACAATACTAGTTTAAACGGTTATAGCCATTTTAGAGCTCAAAATAACCTCAAAAATTCATTCATTTAAAGGTAATTTGACCAATCTCACAATATCATATCTCACTGTATACACTTTATATTATGAATTATTAAAATGACATGTGCATTCAGTTCTTTAAATTGCCCTTTTTTTTGGCGAATATGACTGAACTATTTTTTTTTTTTGTCGTTCACTATAATATAAAACTATTAATTATTAATTACTATTGATTAAAACTAATTTACAGTTTATACAAAAATGCAAATTTTTACATGTATTAAAGAAACCTCAGTTTTATTAGAGTTGACGTAATAATAATAAGGCTTGCCGAAGTTAGATTATTACATGATAAATTTAGCTCTAACAAACCTCACCTAATTTGTAGTAATATTTAAAATTTATTTTTCCTTTAACTTTAAACCTGATAAATAAGGGACATTTAACGTGATATTTTAAACTGATTTTTCGGAAAAAGAAAAACAATATTATTATTCGTATACGAGTGCAGAGAACGACGTACGTAGAATAACGTTTTGTAAACTATCTATAAAATATTATCGAAACATATAATATAATGTTTGAAGTCGTTTGCAAGTACGAGTGCCAGTGGTTTGGGGCTACAATATTCGTCATACTTTGGAACCCGTGTCGTTTCTACGTTGCTGCGTTGGGTTAATAATAACATCGTGAGGAACCCCTCCTGCACGAAATATACATCACATAAACGCGAACGTCGTACAATAGTAGTAGTAGATAATATACGATGTAGGTGCACACACACACACACACACACACACACACACACACACACATACACACACATATGCTGCACGTATATCGAGAGCGTGTGTGATGGATACTATATACCATATTATTCGATTCCAAATGGATACATACGAGCGTCATTGTATGTGGAAAAAAGAGGGGAGGGCAACCCGGTTATATACGAATAAAAGTGTAAAGCACCGCGGGGCGTTAGATGCGGTAGTGGGGATAAGGGGAGAGGGCGGGAAAGGCGCGCACACGTCCGTCCGGTCGTCGACATCCGGAAACGGCGGGGGCGGCGGGGAGGGTTTCTTCTGTGTGCGCGGGCATTGAAAAAAAAAAAAACCTGAAGCCCCGCGCGTAGTATGCGTGCGCGCATCATCCGGCGACCCTTCTATCGCCGCCGCCGCCGCCGCCGCCACCGCCTGGAGCTAAGCACAGGCGCGTTTTCACGTAGGCCGAATTTAAAAACAGCTCTGTTTTGTTCGGGGATCCTTCCTCCCCTCCCTCCCGAACACCGCCAACGGTCCCTGTGGACCCGTCCCATCCATCACCGACAGTCCCCGCCCCCCACCGTCATACAATCCCCGTGCACGGCCGCGCGTATACCGTGTATATATATATATATATATATATATATAATACACACACACACACGTAGGCACAGCGGCTGATCCTGCTGCCGTAACCGCCGCCGCCGCCGACGTTACGCTCGGGTTATTCAGCGGGCGACGACGACGACCGGTGAGGATGGAAGCGCCGCCGCCGCGCCGACTCGACGGTTTCCCCGGCGTATCCGGTCAGAGCTGGTTAGGTTATCGAGGGGATGGCGGATGTTTCGGGGAAACGAGGAAAAAGCGAGGAGACAAATTATTGAAAGCGCACGTATTTATACGGCTTATCCCAGAAGTCCATTGCCACCCTTAAAATCTCGGTGGCGGCGGCGTATCAATATTTTTTTGAATAATGTGTGTTTTCACAGATTAATCCTTACGCGAATTAAAATTTTATGATAATAATTAAAAAGGAAATATTTCGAAATTTCAAAATGTCTATAAAAAATTTTATCTTAGCATTCACTTTTGAAATCTTCAAAATAGTAATTTTATTAAACTTATTTTAAGGATAATTTTTAGTAAAAATATTTAAATTTGGTTAAATACGCCCAAGTTAGAGCAGGTTAAGTATTTTGAAAATACGAAAGTTTTTTTTTCTTAGAAATAACTTTTTGAAAATTTTGAAATAGCTATTTTATTAGCCTTTTTAAAAAAATATCGAAATTTAGTTAACATTTACCAACTTACAGTAGGTTGTGTTTTTTCTAACAACTATTATTTTCATGAAATCAAAATTTGAACTTACTCGAACTCGGTCACTTTTAATTGAACTTCGTTATTATTTTTATTTTTTTTAATTAACTCTTAAAATTGAATGACTATTTTTTTAAAATAAAATGACTATTTTGGTAATTTCAAAAAGTAAATCCTAAGAATAAATTTATTTTGTTATTACAAAATTTTGAAAGTAATTTCAATAAATTGTAATTTGTGAAAGCATTAATCTCCAAAAGCCTACATTCAAAGATAATTAGGAATATGCCGCGTCGATTTATTAAGGGTGGCGTGGTACTTCTGGGGCATACTGTATATGTGTATCGATGCGTAATAAGCGCGCGCACATGCGCGATTGTGTTTGTAGGGTAGGCAGATTTTGAAACAGTGCAAAATAATATAAAAGCCAAACATACTTCACAACATGGCTATTCTTCGGTGATAGAATAGAATTTGTGCTGGCTATTGTGCATTTAAAAAAAAAAAAAAGGTAAATAAATTACTCTGTATGGCGATTCTGATTAATGTTTCAATCTAATACACCGAACTGTTAATATCAGTTTTATATTCAGTGCCCCTATGTTTAACAATGCAGATCTCATTGTTCGTGAAAACGATTAATTTCGCCATGTTTTGAAATGTAATTAAAAGCTGACCGGACAGATTTTAATGAAAACGTAAATATCAATAATCTATGTATGGTTAGGTTCACTTACAATTTTCAAACATTAAATATTTTAAACAATAAATAGTAAAATTATAACAAAAATAAATTAGCTATTTTCTTTTTGTATAAACAAGCATTTGATCCGTCATTATAAATTTAAACAATTGTAAAAAATAACACATTCAGCTAGCCTTTACTAAAATTCGACCACAGATGAAAAAACACTACGTGATAAATCGTTTAGTAAACAATCATTTCTACCGGGTTAAGAATTAAAAGTTTTATGAGGTTTTAATTGAAAAAACCCAAATTGGGGTCAGCATGTACCCTAATCTCATTTAAAATTTTTAATTTCATATTTTGTATCTAATTGACTAGCCCTTATTAATGAGCCAACTAGTTTTCACTGGTACTTAAAGTGATGAGAAAAAAATTAGAAAATATTGTTTTCAGAGCTGAACACGCCGATGTTTTTCTGGATTTATATCATTATACCAACTGATTGAGCATGATATAAAATCTATTTTATTATAATATCTTATATTAAAGCTAACTTAATTACGTATTTACCTTTTAAGTATTGCTGAACTACATTTTTACTATTTTCCTATTTACCACAAACTCTTGAAGTTTTTAAAGTTCAGATTTTTTTCATTTCAATTACTACACTTAATTAAAAACCAAGAGAATAAAATAATTATTTTTGGAGAAAATTACTAGTTTCTTATTATTTTTAAGTTCAAACGATATAAAAAAAAAAAAAAATTCTAACGATTTTTGAGACTTTAGAGCAATAAGGCAAGTACATTAGTAAGGTTTTATTACATTTTCAACTTGAAATGACATAAATTTAAATTTTTATGAGAGAAAAACAAAAACAGAGATATTTTTAAAATTCTATATTTGTTCAAAAAGTAGATTAATTTTATTTTGCTAATCGAATTTACATGATCGGTCCAATGGGATAGTAAAATAGGCAGACTACTATAATTAAAAATAGAAACTATTGCTAGTAATATATTTGAGGGTACAAATGTTAATTTAATTAAAAATGACATAAAATAGAGACTAAAAATTATAATTATTACTTTTATTATTATAATAAAAGAAAATTAACTGTGTACCTGTATTATATAAATAAATCGTTATGTATATCTGAAAAAGAGAAAAATATGATATAAAAGAGGTCAAATTTATTTTATTTATTCTTAGTTATTATATGCTTATACGTGTTATATTTACTACATTTTATTTAGAATTTAGAATTAGAATTGGTTCCTTGAAATTGTTATATATTTCATTGAAATCTATGTATAAATTTAAGTAATGATACTTCAGTGTAAAATATTTTAATTAAAAAAAAAAAATCAATCTGTTTTTTATCTAGATACATTTGAAATTATTTATCTAATATTATTATCTAAATAAATTTGAGTTCATTCATCTCTATCTTTATCTAAATAAAAAAAGAAACTTATCTGGACCCAACACTGGTAGCAAGTTAATAATATTAGTTTGTAAATGTTTTCTTAGACTTATGGGTTAGGTACAAATGTCAAGCCCCTCCCCCTCCCATAGATGTGACTAATATAACCTATGGTGAATAATGATAATTTCAATCTAGACTTAACTGATTTCGATTATTTTAATAATACCTTAGTCGGTAGTATTAGGTAAAAGAAGTTTTTCCAAATCAAATATAATTTTTGGAAAAATGTTTGAGTATTAAGGCTAAAATATATTAAAATTATTATGTATTATACTCTTTAATTGCATTTTTATTTTAATTTGAATATATTCTTATACCCATGACGTGTTTTAATTAAATTTATTAAGCAATAAGAAATCGTATATTTCTATTGCAATTCAATATTATTCTTACACTGTATATTACATAATATAATATAATATATGTTCTTATTCTTCTTTCTCCTACAAAGAATAACATAATACTACGAACATACATTTTTGTAACGAAATTGGTTTAAAGTATTATGGGTTTAATATTTACTTGCACATACGTATATGTCGATGAACATATTGACTATATATATTGAGTCTCGAGTACACAAAGCTTGAGAACGTCGGTGTCTGAGTGTCTGACGTGTACGTGTAATGAAATATTGTTAACATGACATGTAAATGCCATCGAATATTGAATAAACACCCATTAGATACGTACTAAAGAAAATATCTATTTCATTTTTTTTTTTTAGGAACTTCCGTTTTTAATAATTCTTATTCATATTTTGTTCTTGTTCGTTGACGGTCTGATAAATGAATGAAAATGATTTATTAGTTATTACCCTAAGGAAATATTTGAAAGTACGTTTTATAGTTAAAGTACACTCTACATGCCATGTTTTAATGTCACATATACGTTTCACAATAAACCCACTGTATCACTGAATTGAGTATAGTAGAAATATTCATAGATAAAGCGTTTAAAGTTGAAAGCTTTCATTTTAGTTCTTTCTCTCGGAAATATGATTCACAATACACTTTATAAAACATTGTCATCCGTCATGCATATTACGACATATCAATTGTATGCGGTTTTTTCAGTACTCGATTTGGTTCAATATTATTCAAAATATGAAATCATCACTATATAAACCACTTTTAAAGTCAATTTAAAACGGGTTTTTTTTTTAACAAAACAGAAACAAACTAATTCATAAACCAAAAATATTATATTAAATTGAAATATTAAATATTTTTAAAAATGAAATATTTCGATGATTTTGTATCATATGTAAATAATTTAGAACTTGATTTGTCAATGTGATTCATTTTTATTTTTGACTTTTGACCAAATTGATGAGCGACAATAGTATAAAACAGTGGAAACATCAGTAGCATAGTTTAGTACTGTTGTAAGTAGTGACAGCTAGTCTCAAAACAGTGATTATTGATATTAATTATGTAAAATGTACAAAAATGTATCTAGGCATATATTATATAGGTAATGATTTTTTCTATATTAGATATTAGTACCAATATAGTTCATAATTTATACTACCTATATTATAATAATATGGTAGATAAGCACTTATTGTTTTATTTTAAAACAAATCGAGCACACGGAGAATTTAAGTTATTAGAATTGCTACGACTCATACGCTTCAAAAAGTAATCTGATACGTGTCGTGAAAACATCAATAAAACGAAAACGATAATATTAGAAAAACGTCTTTCGTACCTTACGTTTTCCGAGAAACAAAAATAAAACACTAAAACTTTTCTAGACCAGAAAAATTAATTTGTTATCAAATTCGTATAAAACAATTTAATAAATGATAAACGAAAATATTTTTATAAATATTTTTTTTTGATAATCATAAACAAAAATATAAAGTTGAAAACATTTTTATCCGTGATAAACATTGTTTAAAATATAAAAGTTACATAATTTAGGTGACACGGTTGTATTAAAGATGCATACAAATTAAAAAAATATATTTTACGTTTTCGCTAATCAGTTTATAAACTTTGAAAGTATGTTGTTGTTTTGAAAATATATGAGTTTAAGTTTTTATCTAGGTGTACTAAATTAATAAAAAATATTTAAGCACATCGCACTGATTTAATACAATTAAAAATTTTTAATTAGTAGTTGTCATAATCATAATATTTATAATCATAAACATTGCACGTCATAATTTAAGGTAATTTTATTTCAGACAGGCATCATTATTCTATTTAATTTCTAATATTATGTTTTGTGTTCATAAATAATTAATATAAAACAAACATGTAGAAATTATAATAGTTCAACATAAAAGACCGATACGTGTTTTATTCATCATGCGTACGTCATAATATGATGGAATAATAATTAGTTAGTACCCGCATCAGGCGCGCACTCAGGATTTTTTTTAGGGGGGGGGCTTACATTTTTTCTTACTTTTCCTCACATTCAAATACAAAATAAATTATTAATTTTTAATTATAATATTTATTATTACAACAAGGTACCACATACTACCAGTACTACCCCAAAAAAATCTAGTTTTAAGGTATCCATAGCAATAATTTTAGATTCTGAGTGGAGCGAAAAAGCTAGTGTTTTGACAAGGATATTTATTACTAATTTTTTATTTTTTTTCTGTATACACATTTTTTTATAAAAATACTTGAACAAAAGTTTCAACCTACAACTTATTGAATCACAATTCGCCTTTAAATGGTACTGTTAGACGTTATTTTTCGAAATTCTTAATAGTTTAATTGCAAAAATAGCAAAATTGTAATATATTTTTGAGAAATCAATAATTTTTATTATTTATAAATTTAAATAAAAGAAATCTTGGGTGGGGCTATAGCCCCAAAGCCCCTTCCTTGGGTGTGCCACTGTGTTGAACACATAACTAATGTAAATGAAACAATTTTTATATTTATATACCTAAAAAATAAATAAAAGTGAACACTGTGTTCTAAAGGTTTAAGACGTTACACGTTTTATTTATATATATAATAATATCTATAATATTACAACAGCTACACTAAAACTAAAATAACCAATGAGGGGGGGGAGAATTTTTGGAAATTGCATAGCATATTAAGTTTTAGTCATAGAGCGCTCGAGATTAATAGTTAGGGGATACAACGGCGTATAACATACTAAAATTTCCCCTCCCCTTCGTTTTTTTGGTTTCGCTATAACTCCTGCAATATTAATGATAAGAAGATCGTATGAACGGGATATAAATTATTTTGGTTTAATGTGCTTTAAGAGTTACGCCCATCAAATTATCACGAACAATTTTTTTCCAATTTTTTATTTTTTTACATTCTGAACGTAGTGAAGAAGCTTATGTTTTTACAATGATGTTTATTTTAGATTCTGAACGAAGTGAAAAAGCTTATGATTTTACAATGATGTTTATTTTTTTTTTTTTATTTTTTTTTCTCTTTCTGGAAACACATTCACAAGTGAAATTTTACCCAGTGAAATTTTACCTAGTGTAAAAATTCGCTAGCGAAATTTTACCTTTGGTACATATCGCTAGCGATATTTTACCGGGGGGTCAAATATCCCTAGCAAAATTTTACCGGGGGGTAAAATATCGCTAGTGAAATTTTACTGGGGGGGTAAAATATTACTGAGGTAAATTTTAGCGGTAAAACCGGCACTCCGAATTTTTGCATTTTTTCTTCTTATATTATCAACTTCCTTCGTTCAGAACCGTTTTACTGAAGAAATGATTTTTTTGTTTCTTTAAAATTTAATACGCCCGTCAAGAGAATACCACCCACCGTGCGAAGTACACCCATCGTGCGAAGTACACCCACCGTGCGAAGTATGTCCGGCTTTTTTTCTTTTTTTTTTCTCTGTACAACTTTTTGTATAGAAATACTTGTCCAAAAGTTTCGATTAATAACTTTTTGAAACCCGATTCGCTTCTAGATTGTACTTTAGAGAGGTCATTTTTTGAATTTCTCAATTCTTCAATGTTTTTTTTGGAAAAAACTACTAAGAATTTGACAAAAACGACTCGAAAACCATCATTTTTTGATCAGAATTTTATGAAAATTTAAACATAGATACAAAATCCTATAAAATAGATTTTGGCGCAAGAAAATGCTGCACTTAACTCAAAACTGATCAAATCATTTTGATATTGTTAGAAAATGTTTTTTTCCCCGATTTTAGTAGTTGGTGAAAGTTTCAAGGTACTAGCTCCATTATTGTAGAAGTTATGTCAAAAAGTAATTTTCAGTTTTTCGGAAATTTCAGTAATTGCGTATTTTGCCGTTTTTCGTCAATTTTTCGACAGTTTTTCCCCGTTTTTGGAAAAAGTATTGAGAAATCGGAAAGATGACCTCTTTAAAGTACCATCTGGGTGTGATTACGGTTTTATTGAGATACTGATCGAAACTTTCGGACAAGTATTTCTATATGAAAAAGTGTTTACAGAAAGAGAAAAAAATAAACATCATTGTAAAATCATAAGCTTCTTTACTTCGTTCAGAATCTAAAATGAATTGTTCATTCTTAAAATATAAGCTTAAATTATTTTGTTATACTACTTATATTTGAAATATTTATATGACTATAATAATTTTGTTGTAAATGAAAAACTATCAAATATTTGGTTATGATTAAATACGATGTTCACGATGTCAAAAAGGTTTGCGACCGTTGTTATAAAATATATAAGTAATAAATATTATAAACAAAACGCTTAATGCTTAATGGATTTCCACAAAAATTGCTTATCGCAAAAGTGACGAATAATATAGGTGCGTTACCCTGGCACCAGCAGGTTGAGGTTTTTTAAAAAAATTGTAACCAATAATTGTACTTTAATTAGTACCACTTTGTACCAGTGAATTCAGAATTTGTACTGCAACATTTCCATCAGAAAAATCGATTTTACTTTGTGGGTTACCCTGGTATTTAATTTTACCTCTCGATCAGCCACTTCTTGAATCAATCTTTGGCTCTAAATGGTACTTTATACTTAATATTTTTCGAAATTAGCTTTATTTCAAAGGGTTTACACTTGTCTCCATCGTTGTATACCCCTCTCTGAACCCCACCCCTCTCTCTTCATCCCTCTACACAAAATTGTAACATGTAACCATTGAGATTGACTAACAATTTTAACGGTTAACCATGGTAACTATGGAAATGTAATAATTATTGTTGCATCGTTAAGTGGTTATTGTATAATAACTGAAACCTTGCTCAGAATTATTTTATTGAAAAATAATGTATTGTTTCTTTAAAATTAAATACACCCACTAAGAATATTCCACCCAAAAAAGCGAAGTATATCCATGGTGCAAAGTCTGTCCAGGTTTTTTATCTCTTGACGGCTCTAGCGATGGAGGGGTGAAGTTAGTGGTGTATTTACATACAGGCACTATAGGCACGTGTCTACAGCGGCACATTTTTAGGGGCGGCAAATTTTTATAGGCCATTTTTGTTTATTGATTAGTGTTATAAACTGAGTATTGACTCTTAAGAGTTTTATAATTTTTTTTATTGCAAATGTAATGTACATAACACACAACAGGTAAAGGTAATAGAATTTCTATTTAAATTTTTGACAATAAAAATCGTAATTATATAATATAATAGTCATCATTACCGGTCAACATTAGATGTATAAATATTTTACTGTTGGCTGTTACATAAACATCTACAAAACGTATTAATTGTTAAAAATACTGTTTAGGTTTTATCGCAAACTTAAAAATATTATTTTAAATATTTGCTAATTAAAAATTATATTAATAATTCTGAAATCATTTATTCAGTTAGTGCACTAATGCATCGATGTAAAATAATCATATAATATTTATTACCTATGTATGAAGGTATTACAATGTTGTTATGTCAGTGACGTTTTATCCATATTTGATGTATTAATAGAACGGTTATCTACACTGTGATTAATAGTTGAAACAGTAATTGTCGATAACACATAATTTTGAATTTTGGCGGCAAACTTATAAGTTGTTTTCATTGAAACAACTCATAATTTTTAAAATAAAAACACCATAACATTTTTATTTTACTTATAATTGCTTAATGTATAATTTAAGTTCTTGGTGTTTTTTATGTACGTGTAATAGTTTTGGTAAAAAAAAAATTAAAATCATAATTTCCCCTATGTTTAACATGTTAAAGTCGGGTCGATGACTACTAGCGCTAATAGTTACTACAAACGCCACTTCGACATGACTAATGCATTGAATACATAGCGTCGTACGCCAACCTGTGTAGATAATCGTGGTATACACTATTATATGCATGTGTATACATGTATATTGTATATGTATACATGTATATTATGTATATGTATACCATATTGAATAACAGTATTTTTTTTTCCTTTTGTAATCATTCCAAGAAGGTTGATATTTTCCTTGTTACCATCATGTGTATTTTTCGACGATGAATACGATGATGGTGTGAAATAATATCCACGTGCAACAATAGTTTTCTATTTTATTTTATTTTGAAAATTCAATAATTTCGGTTATTATACTACATACCTACTAATCCACCTACAATCTACATAGTCAAATTATGTGTTGCGGCCTAGTGGTAATGGAACCGGCCTAGTGCGCGACAGCACCAGGCTCGATTCCAGCCCGGTACTCCGAATTTTTGCATTTTTTTTCTTATATTATTAACTTCCTTCGTTCAGAATCGTTTTACTGAAGAAATGATTTATCGTTTCTTTAAAATTTAATACGTCCGTCAAGAGAATACCACCCGTCGTGCGAAGTGTGTCCGCTTTTTTATTATTAACTTCCCTCGTTCAGAATCATTTTATTGAAGAAATGGTTTATCGTTTCTTTAAAATTAAATTCACCAGTCAAGAGAATCCCACCCACCGTGCGAAGAACACCCATCGTGCGAAGTATGCCCAGTTTTTTTATAAAGTTTGGATCAAAAAATTATGGTGTACGAGTCTTTTTTGTTAAATTTGTGTAGTTTTTTCCAAAAAAAAAAAAAAAAAAATGAAGAACTGAGAAATTTAAAAAATGACCTCTTTAATGTACCAACTAGAGGAAAATCGGGTTTCAAAAAGTTACTGATTGAGACTTTTGGACAAGTAGATCCATACGAAAAAGTGTTCTCAGAAAAAAATAAATAAATAAACAGCATTGTAAAAACACTAGCTTCTTCACTTCGTTCAAAATCTAAAACACACAGACACATACAGTTTTCTAAAACAAATACATTCTTTACTATCACTCAGAATCTAAATATGCAACTATGTTAAAGGATAAAACACAGAAAATGTAAACTTAAAACTTAAAATTGGTTATCATGGTGACATGATTATTCAAATTGACTTTTTTTAAATTTTTATCAAATTCCTATTAATTATACAAAGGATGACGCTTTAGCTATTTATTCGGGAATGTCACATTATATTTTATAACAGATATCATTATATATGATTTGTCTTGTTAAAGGTCGGGGGTTTATACCCCACCTCTCATAGGTATATCCAGTGGCGTATTTAGGAACTTTTCATGATTGAGGTCTAAAAATTTTTCTCAACACAAAGCTGTTAAAGACTTTTCTCCTACTATTCCGAACAATACAGTATAAGTCTTAAATTTACAATATAAATTGTATTAATTACATTTTATGATATTAAACATTTTTAAAATTCATAATTTTTACTTATTTTTAATAACATAATATACAATTTGTGATTAAATCATGTTACAACATGAATACTACAAATTCTAATTTTAGAAATAAGCTTAAACAAATGTCATTGAGCCATTGTTTCAGAACAAAAAATAGGTAAAAAAGCATGGTATAAATCAATTTCTAAAAGAAAACATGGAGCACGATTTAAATTAAAAATTGTATGATATTTTCGGGAAAAAGAACCGTTGTTTTATGTCAAAATGAGCAGTTTTTTATACATATATTTAAAGGGTAGTAAAATGCGCTACGAAATCCTAACTAATAATAAGATAAGAATAAGATAATATTATGTATCCAAGGTAAGTTGTATGAAATTTTTACTTTAGGAGAACACTCCAAGGTGCGAAGTACACATTTTTTTTTATATATGCAATTTAATAAACTAATTAATAATTATAATAGTTTTTTAGTAATAAATATTTAAAACCCCAATTTTAATACTTTTTAAGGTTTTTTGGAAAATTTGTAGAGCTTCATTTTAGGTGCCTTTCTTTAGTTTTCTATTGCTTTAAAACACGTACTCTAATGACAACCAAGATTTTTATTACAGTGAAAACTGTCTAAAGCGGATCCTGAATAAAACGGAAAACTATCCAATACGGAATTTTTCTATAGTACCGGCACGTTCCTATGGTTTTATATAGACGCTGAACCTTAATAAAACCGAACCTTCATAACGCAGAAACGGAACGATTTTGTAAGTCCAATGCAAGTAAAAACCTTGCATGAACCGGAAAAATGACACACGGGTGTCAAATCTAAATCAAAAATAAGGTATAAAATATAGATATGCTGATATGCGTATGAACAATGTACATCGTTAAATAGTGATAGATAAAGAAGATAAAATAAAATGTTTATACGTCATATTTAATTGCCTCAGTATGTAATATGTAATAGAAAACCTATATTTTATTTTAAATTTAATAAATTATTAAACCTTATTTTAATTTAATTTTAATGAATTATATTATTTAAAATAATAATTTGAAAAATATTCTTTTGTATTTCTTATTCAATAAAGCGGAAAACTGCTTAAAGCGGAATTTTTTGTTAGTCCCATGCGATTTCGTTTTAAACAGTTTTCACTGTATTGTTCTAGGTCACTGAGTAGTTGTTAAAAATCGAGAGGTACCTATGCACACTCTGATTATTTCCAC
>JAIPRM010001657.1:0-29144 GCA_025469315.1 Stegophylla sp. TES_Ste_2020
GTCCAGTATTTCTATACGAAAAAGTGTTCACAGAAAGAGAAAAAAGAAAAAAAAAAATAAACATCATTGTAAAATCATAAGCTTCTTCACTTCGTTCAGAATCTAAAATATTGACGTTAGGCCACGTTCAGACGACGATATTTTTCCCGTATACCGTATACGAGATTTTATCGAATAGAATAGTGGCATTGAGCGTTATATTTGTATGCTCACACGAAGTCCACGCGGGAAAATCCCGTATTCGTGAAATATTTTTTCTCGAATACCGTTCGAACTTGTCACAACAATTCCATAAATCTCGAATCTATTTATATCGAATACGTGATTAAGTAGCGCTTATCTTTATATTGTTTCATACACACGAACAAAATTTCATCGAATTCGTTCATTTTGTTCAACCGTGTAGTTTTATTTTTGTACTAATGCATAGCCTCATATATTAGTATTCATACGCGGAAGATTAGAATCATCTTCTAGTCTTGACAGTAGATTATCAAAACTAGACATCGACATACGAAAATAATTATAAAATTTATGTTCGTCATCTCTCAGGTTTAGGTAAAATTTTTGAAAACGTTTTTCACGTCGTGGACCATTCTCTAAAAGAGGATGTACCCAGAATCTTCGATGATGTTTACGTTTCTTATGTACATTTCTATACCAATAAAATAGAAGTGGTATACGTGGATCCATGACGGTAATTGTGTGTTAACTGCCGATTGTGCTGTGTCCGTTGCCACGGCTCAAAACTCGTTCGTGAAAAAATCGAATCGAATATTGTCCCGTGTGAAACGCCGTCTCGTATTCGATAAAATCGTATACGTGAAAAAATCGAATCGAATAATCTCCGTCTGAACGTAGCCTTATTCATTATATTTACGTGGTAAAATGTAAGTCTATTAATTACATTTAACAATGTGTATATACAACTACATTATTCATTTTACAGTCATATAGTTTTTTCACACATGTCGTAACTTATATATAATATTATATACATTATACATGTGCAATTGAAGAATAATATGTAAATTCTGGCATCCTAGTCCATAAGTTTTATGACTTATCCATAAGCCATAAACTGTATGATGGATCTTTAAACCGCACAATATGATGATTAGATTTTTCTGTACTATATATGAGTACACCGAATAAAGAATCCTCAGAGGCCAGAATATAACGAGTTTCTGATAAGCAAAAAAGATCTATAACTGGATAACAGGGGTCGGCAAGTAATTTTTGTTGGGAGTCCGGAAAAATAAGATAATAAATAAATGAGGTCCAGAAAAAAACAATCATTATAATTTTATAATAGTAAAATAATGACTAACACATTTTCCTATTATAACAATTAAAAATATATAATAATAAATATATTATATGATTACTGGGCTATTTGATGTCAGAAATTGGATTTATTTTCCTTACCCAGCTTTTTGAAACTGGAAGGTCGTGAAAAATAATTGATGCGTAATGTGCGTAAAGTGAGATTCTATTAATTTTGTTCGATAAATAGGCGGAAATAGGAAGAGATAGGCCTAATTTTGGAGGCTATACCTTCAAAATCATTCAAATTCTCTCAAATTTTTTATAAATTGCACATGATTGATACCAGTAGGGGAGAGTAAATCAATAAATAAATATTTTAGATAACCTAACCTAACCCCTTCCTACAAAAAAATTGTTTTTTATTCTAATTTCACAAATGTTCGAAAAATCAAACATTCTAGCTAGGTTGATTGCCAGTATCTTATAATTTAAGAAAAATATACATTTTCTTTTTTTTTATTATAGTAGATACCATTTAAGATATGTTGTCGGTCCAGATTTCTGCTTTCCGCCAGTTGTCGACCGCTGCTGTATATTATTGCATACATATCATATAATATAAATTCTATACAACATGTCTTACGCATATTTTTTATTTTACGCACATCATTGAAATGACGTTTACTTCATATTTATGTCTACGACTATTTGGCTTACAGTGAAAAAATTGTGACTCAACAAATATTTTTGTGTAGACTTTTAAATGTAATAGTTATTTATCTGTATACTTATTTTGTAGTCGGCATTTTTACAATTAAACCGAAATCGGAAAAAATGAATTCTGGTACTAGAAACTGAGATGGAAAATAGTATATTGTATGACACGGGCGGATGAAAGTGAGCAATTTCAGTGGTGGGCGACGTGTGCCCAAGACTGAAATAATTTCCTTACTAAACGAGCCACACATACTATTTTCTGTCACATCTCATATATTTTTATAATACGCCTTGGACAACTTTATTTTCAATCCTAGCGGGCTGTAAATTAACACTATACCGCTCAACCTCGTGTATTTACAATACTCCTTGGAAATTTTTTTTTTCCATGAGGCGGGCTATAAAGAGCAACTTTCGGCCCGTGGCGGTAGTCTTTTCCGCTCGCTAGCGGCTAGACGAATAATGGTCACATTAAATTTTCAATGCAAGTGTGACAAAACGATTTCAAGGTTTCAAGCCTTACTGTGCAACATTTCGATCCCTAGTGATAATCACAAATTACTAATGTGATATCTTGTCCACAGGTCGGGTTTCGGAAGTGGACGCGAGCAGCCGCGGTAGCGGCGCCGACGGCGGTGGAAGAGCCGTGCACGTCGTCCGGTCGTGCAACGACTTGACGTGCTGCGTTTGAGCAGACAACGGTTGCGGCGACGACGACGACGTCGCGGGCATGCCGGAACAGAGCAACGATTACCGGGTCGTGGTGTTCGGGGCTGGCGGCGTGGGCAAGAGCTCGCTGGTGCTGAGGTTCGTCAAGGGCACGTTCCGCGAGTCGTACATACCGACCATCGAGGACACGTACCGACAAGTGATCAGCTGCAACAAGAACATATGCACGTTGCAGATCACGGACACCACGGGGTCGCACCAGTTCCCGGCCATGCAGCGGTTGTCTATGTCCAAGGGCCACGCGTTCATATTGGTCTACTCGTGCACGTCCAGGCAGTCGCTCGAGGAGCTCCGGCCCATATGGCAGGTGAATGTAACAATGTGCATACGATATTATAATATATTTTTATATTCTACACGCGGAGCCGGACGGCGGGGATGGGGAGGGGCGTTAAGTCGTGTCGAGTTATGATGGTATTTCGAACCGAAAAGATTTTGAGACCCTATTGGGGAAAAAAATGTTTCAATGTACTACATGAACACTGGTGGTGGTCCGCGGGAAAAACTGGAAAATTTAATTTTATTGACTTTCTAACGTGCGCTGTTATTAATAAATCATAAATCATAAATGAAAATCGTCTAATCATTATTTTTACTTAAAAAAAACTCTATGAATTTTTAATATGAGTATGATAAGATAATGATCTGTGGAATAAATAAGTTTATACGAATGGTCGTCCGTGATGTCCAAAAGGTCGCGGCGACTGCTGCTGTATAGAGTACACCGACTGAAAGAACCTATACCGAATTTCACTCTTATATTTTAGATTTTTGATGAAGCGAAGAATCTAGTGTTTTTACAATAATGTTTATTTATTTATTTTGTGTACGCGTTTTCGTGCAGAAATACTTGTCCAAAAGTTTTGACCTGCAAATTTTCGAATCCCGATTTACCTCTAGATTTTCGTTTTTTCCGCCTAGTCTTCGTGCTTTGGTAAGTCGTTTAGATAATTTACGAAAATTACCCTTTCAACGAGTTAAAACTTTTAGACTTTTCTAATCTATACCGGGGTACAGGGGCATATTTAGGATTGCTGTTCAGGTGGAGAGGGGCTAAGACTACTCTTTGGAGGAGCTTAGCTCCCCCTACCTATCAATCCCTTAAATACGCCTCTGCTCCGTGGTCAGATGAACATTTCCGGCCAAATTTTTCCGTGACCGTATCGCGTACATCCTCCTAACGAGTTGCAGGGCGTGCAGGTCACCAAAAACGGATTGAAAATTCAGTGCGAGGACTCTAAAATTAAGCGGCGTAAAACGGCTGACTATTGAAATTTTCACCCAAGTGTGGCGTCCCGCAGATATTTCGCCTGTCCCGCAGCTTACGAGGGTATATGGGTTTCGTGGGGATATATTATAAATGTATGTATTTATATATAAGGCACCCTAGGGGAAAGTATGTACGCACTGAGTATGACAAAAAAATTGTTTGCATTCACCGCGTTCTATATCATGATATTATTATACTCGTTCGAACCACAAATAGTTTTCTTTTCTTTTTTCCCCTCCCCCCACCCACCTGTGAAGCAGAATTTATGTCAAACTATATACTCTATCGCGGTGCCTGCATTTCGTACGACGAGATATATATAGGTCAGACGCTGCGTTTACACTCAGTCGTTATTATTCGTATACGATTCCCGGGACGAGTTTTTAAGCGCCTTCGCCGTTATACCTATACTCATACATAATAATATAATATATTCGGTCGTCGGAGAAATGTCGCGGCTAAACAAAAGTGCTTGTACGATATATTATATATATATATATATTATATATCGTGACACGGGGAAATAATTCTGACGTCTGAGCGGATCGCATTATACCGCGGCACGTGCAGATACACCGAGCGCGTTATCTAGACGATGGCGAAATGTGAAAAGATTATCGTATGATTTATTCTCTGCCGCGAAAACGTAATTTTAATTTTTCATTGATGACACAACGTCGTATTACGCGTTATAATTGATATTATGTCTCGCGCTTTCGAATAAATCGTATAGAAACAATAATAATTATTGATATCTTGTTAAATGTAGAAATAATAATATAATAAAGTTTAAAGTAATAATATTAACATTATACAAATTTAACCAATTTCTTAAATAACTAATTAGGTGAAAATTAAGTATCATATGGTTGGTACATTAAACATTGAATTTTTTTGAGGAATTTTCCACGGGTGGCAAATTTTCTCAAATTACTCAATCGAAAGTCAATAGTGTTATTCGTTCGCTATATAAGAGTGTCCTTCGTTAGTCGTTACCTACTTTTTATTATCAAAAAAAGCCGGGCATATTTCGCATCATGGGTATGCTTCACTCCTCAGGTGGGATATGGAAGGCGGTTCAATAATAATAAAAAAAAACACGAATAATCATTTTTTCAATAAAACGATTCCAAACGGAGCTTTAGTTTGTACAATACAATTTTATTCAATATTATAAACGTAATTATTATATATATTTTACTCAGCTAGTTTTAGATCTCTCTATAAACTAAGAACAGAGAAAAAAATGTATGAGAATAAAAAGAGTTAGAAAAAACTTGACAAATTTTTTTTTTTTTTTACATATTTAAATTTTTCCTTCACCAAACTACCGACTATCATATTATTCTTTATATTATTAACTTCTTTCGTTCAGAATCTCATTTTATTGAAGAAATGATTTATCGTTTCTTTAAAATTCTACACACCCACCAAGAGTATCTAACCCGAAGTGCGAAGTATGTCCGGCTTTTTTGTCTACACATTACTTTACTTTTTTTTCATAATATGTTATATTATAACTCCTGCAAAACTAATTGTTATTAAAACGTGGACATTTTCACCAGCTATGTCATGCTCACACTTCATAAGAATTTCAATATCATTCAACGAATTTTGAGCTTATTATAAATAGAATTTCGAATGTATCGTAAATTTCCTCTTTTTCTTATAAGTTTTTACTTAAGAAAATTTTTGGCATATAATCTGTAAAAACATGGTATACATACCTACTCATAAGTATTTCTAATAGTACAAAAAAAAAATATCGAAAATCGTAAGTCGACTTTCTTTTCTGTAGTCGTTCAAGGTTATAATTTGTAATTTCCAACCTAACCGATAAGACTGAGTAGATAACTTAGTAGTCGACTGCCCATTAAAATAACGAAGTGTGTGGGGGGGGGTGTTACACCTCCCTTTAGTCTCGTCCCTGATTAGGTACCTGCCTATTCATTATTAATACTTAGGTAGGTACCTACATATTGTTATTTCGTTGTGAATGAAAAAAAAAAAACACCTTTTTGTATTCCTACCTAATAATTTGATATTAAATATAAAAAAACCTTTTTCTATTTTTCCCATTTTTTTATTTACCATACCAAAAATAAATAATATCATATTACTATCAATGAAAAAGTGTATGCACAGAAATAAAATAATGTATTATTATTATTATTTTTATGTACAACATAAACTTTCTTGAGCGAACATGAATAACGCGCGTTCATCTATTATTGGTATAAGACTTTCAGGCGAGTAAACATAAAGCGCATAGAAGTTTCCCCATACCCACCTTGAATAACAAATTGTGCAAACAACATTTGCCGGCAGTATTATTTTCCTGCAGGGACGAAAAATAGAATGAACCGAAAACTTTTTTTTTTCTCTTTCATTCCTCTAATCTAATCGATAAACATGCCAGTTTACTGTTGTAATATGAATGTTTGCTGGTTTTCGATTAAAGTCTTTGAATAAAATTGGACTTCAGCAGCGCGTTGTATCCGAATTATAATCCATAAAACTTCTTCATCATGATCCGGGTGGCATGTAGCCAAACACACATTATTTACACAAGCAGGGCCAAATGATAGCAAGAATTAATAGCATTAAGAAGAAATTATATACATGCGAATTGATCTTATGATATATTATTAAATTACCCACATAAATTGACTGCAGATTTATATAGCATCAATAAATAACTATTTGGGTAGTTATTAAACAACCTGAACTCGTTAATTAGGTATCAAATTTCGTTTTCAACTCATAAATATTGTAAAATTATGCTATAGGTTTAAATCAAAACAATGGACTCTTTTCAAAAAAAAAAAAAAAATTGTTCTCAAATATTTTGATTTTCGCGTTAAGGGTAATCTATTTATATTGAAGCATATTAAAGCAAAAAAAAATCCAAAATAATATTTTTACGTTCACGGTAAACATGGTATTTGTTTTTTAAAAAGAATTCTTTCAGAGTCATTAATCATTTAATATTGAATAACGCATTGCAAAGAACAACACTTAATACTATATATAGGTGTATCAGGGCGTTTTTTTTCCAGTCCCATAGGCTAATGTTTCAACACTGGATCTAATATAAAATTCCCAAAATTTCAGATTCTTAGACCAAATCTGTGAACAAACCTGTTTGTTTAATATTTAATATTTAACACGGGGAAAACGTAGTTTTCACTTAAATGTGGATATTTTAATTTCTGAAATCAAAATTTTGTAAGAACTCATCTTACAACCTCTATTTACAAAAGAGGTCCTTAGTACTAAATGTCTGAACTCATGAAATTATGAATTTATAAATGAATTTAAAGTGTTATTAAGTTGGACTTGTTGTGTAAATAATTGAAATAATGGATAGAGTAATTTCACAAGGTATACACAGTTACAAATTATGAGTTAAAAAAATGGATATACATATAAGGAAAATTATACATGTGTATATATTATAATATATAATTTATCATAATTTTTTTTTTTTTTAAATTTATAATCAATATTCAAATAATGATTGAAGTTTACGAGACATCTGAAGCACTTTATTTATTCCAAAATATGTTTTGTGATGAAAAAATAATAAATTACCTAAATCTAATACTACCATGTAAAAAATATTATAATTATATTCATTTTACCTAGTAAGCATTTATAATTTTAAACTGTTAACAGGTTATCAAGGAGACGAAAGGTGCAGCCGAGCTGCCATCAATACCAATCATGTTGGTCGGCAACAAGTGCGATGAAAATGACAATCGAGAAGTGACGGCTGAAGAAGGTGATGCCGAGGCTCGACGGTGGGGCTGTCATTTTATGGAGACATCGGCCAAGACTAACCACAACGTCAAGGAGTTGTTTCAAGAGCTGCTCAACTTGGAGAAGAATAGGAACATATCGTTGCAGCCTGAAAAGAAGTCTATGCGCGGCCGTAAGATACGAGAAAAGTGCGCGCTTATGTAGTAGTATACTAGCAAGAGTACAACGCTCATCGGATATGGGGATATAGTTTTACATTCATATTGTTTATATTTTAAATATTATTTTCGTCGTTTTATTAAGTCACGATTCATTAAGAATTTATATAAAATGTCACAGCATAAATTAAATATCTTAATTTTGTTTTAGTGAGACTGATAAACGCTGACAACACCAATTTATTTAGACTAGTTCATTAGAGTGATGTTAAAACACAACTAACGCCGCTGACTTTTGGGGTCTAAAAAATAAAAACAAATTTCAGCTGTATGTCATATTGTGTCTATTATATGGCTAGCAGAGATTTAGCGTGTAGTTTAATTGTATATATTATACATAAATATTTTATCAGTTGACATGGTTCAGTACGACAGGGAATATAATTACTGTGAATACTTTGCATATAATCACGGTTTTCACAGTACCTATATGTTAAAATAAATATTTGTTTGCATTTTTATGTATTAGATTGGTGCTGTCAAAAAAATTTAAGAGGAACCATATTAAATATTATTAATTAATGTGTATCAGCGTACAGAAAACAAATTATGTCTCTAATTTTATTACAATTAAATTTAAATTATTGTAACAAATGTCATAGTGTATGTCAAGTGTCATATTATTTATGGTCATAGCGAACCAAATTTTCCTGTGTATAGCACTCATAAAGTACCATGACAACATTCGCCTTACAATTTTTTTCTAATATTTCTAGATGAGTAATGTTGCTTTTCTTTATTTAAATGAGAATTATATATATTGTATGTTGCACCTTGTAAATAATATTTTATTAAACAATGTAGTTACCTAGTCAACAATATTATAATAATTATATTTTTAAATAAATGACATTTGGTAACCTTTGTTTTTAGATAAATATTATAATATGTTATTATTGTTTACAGCTTTATACGATTCATTTGTTATTATAGTTATATAAGTGTATTGTCGATCAGTTTAAAATATTGGAAGTGATCTGTCACTCTAATAAAAACATTTAGTTCCTGAAAGTAATTTTTTTTTTAATTTTTCTTTATCATTGTTAATTTTACGCTCACATTTTTATTGTTTTTATACTTTCACTTATATATTAATATAGTTAGTAGATTTTGTTAATATTAAATATGAAATAATTATCAGATGTATAATTGAATCGTTTTTTAATTTTTACATATTATTATTATTATTATTATATTATTAATAGGCTAATAATTTAGCTAAAATATTATACCTACAGATGGGAACATGATTATTTGATATTTGTTTATAATTAGGTATTGCATACTTTATTTGGTATTTTATAGATTGTAAAAAAAGTTTTATTGTAATGATAGCCTAATGCTCAATAAGAATTTATAAAGTAAAATTATTAAAAATATATTTTTTTTTGTTTCTATTGTCCAGTTAACAATATTATTATTATTATTATTATTTAGAAGTTAATATAAGAGCTTTTAACTATTGTCTTTTGATCAATGTTCAGAAAATGTGTAATATTGAATGTCGGAGTGTCACATGTAAAACCATTTTTGACCATCCCCCTTCCTCTTAAAAAACAATAAAATTTAAGAACAAATGTAAAACATAAGAAATATTTTATCAAAAAATTTTAAATGTATATCAATTGTATTCAATTTTATCAATAATTTAAATCATTATTAACACAGATAATAAAAAAAAAAAAAAAATTGTAGAAAACATATCACAGAATACTTTTTTCTGCTAATACAGTAATAAAAAAGTAAAGTATTAAAAAAAATACTTAAAATTCTGATACATGATTATATTCTTCATGTTTTGTCTTTAGTTATTCATCCATAGCTTGTAAACGGTGGCGCGTGAGATTTGCGATATCATAACAAGCTTCTGCAGTTAATAATTCTGAAACCTAAGAAAAAAAGATCTCACATTAAATTACTTTAGTTATTCGTTTTGCAAAATTACAGTGCCAAATAAAATTGAATAGAATTAAATATGCCAAATAAAATACTAATTTTATTCAGATGGATTTATTCAAACATTTGTTTTATCCCTTCCCCTATTATTTGGAAAGGAAATAGTACAAGCCGATATTTGATAATATTTACTTATGTATCAATTACATTATTTTTTGATGTCAACAGTGTATCTTAATCAGAAGTATAAAACTACTAAAATGTTATTGTTATAGACAAAATTGAAAAAAATCGAGTACAAATCAAAATGTATTTGTTAGTTTAAAATTCTAAAATTGCTCTTATCATCACTTTTCCTGAGCTTGTCACCTTTGGCCTATCAATATTTAAAATATTTGTTCCTAAATTATATAACTATCCATTTTATTATAATATATATTTACATTACATATTATTACTTAATTGATAAGTAAAACAAATAAAAATAAAGATACATGAAAGATACATGGATTATACAATTATTATAACTTAATCAGTACATTATTGTAATTGATTATAATAGCAATCAGTAAATAATGATTGTTATTAAGGAAATCAGAGAATACAATAAAAATTAAATTAAAAACGCAACAATGTTCATTTTATTCAGTAACAAATACTAAAGTGAATTTCACCAATTTTTGTTTTTCACTATTTATTATTAATAGATTATAATATAATTTAAATCTTTAATTTGCTCCAATGACATAAAAATTGAATGCTCATTGGCAATGTTAATATATAATGTAACTATTTAAAAATGTTCCTAATTGGTCAATGTGCATGTTTTTTTTTTTTTTTTACTGATGAAATTGGCTATTTTAATTAATATATTAAAAAAACTGGACATACATCGCATTAAGGGTATTATATCCTAAGGTAAGATTTGGTGGGAGTGTTAAATTTTAAAGAAACGATAATTAATTTCTTCAATAAAACGATTGGAGCTTCAGTTAATATCCAATAATAGAAATTTTCGATATGTTTAACAATTCTTATTTAATAACAGAATTATCTTTGTATTTAATTCATTATTTGTGTAAATGACCGAATTTTTGTAGCAACAAATTACGTAATAATAAGTACTAATATCACAAAGTGGTTGGAATTCGATCAGAATAACAAAATTAGTTAATTTTGTGTGATTGTATAATGATTTTACATATTAAACTGATATACACACATTGAACTGAAATTTATTTTGTTACATACAATATTTACAAAAAACGAAAATTGATTTTTTATATATTCCCTTACACTTAATGAACATTCCGTAAATAATTTCAAATTACAATAAAATCAAAACGCAATAATAAAATAATAAAGTGGGGCTCAAATTATTGTAAAGCAACAATAATTCGCTATTACATAATTAGTACTAATGTTAATCTAAGAAATATGTGTCGCTTTAGGTCAGTTATAGTTGAAAAAAGTGTGAAAATATTAGTTTACAGAGTAAAGTTTGAACCTGGTACTATTGCAGCCGGCCATTTTGACAAGAACAGCATCGATATTAATAGAAATAGTAAGTATTAAATATAACACTCGAAAATATTGAATTTTCAAAATAGATTAGAAAACTATTGACACGTGTGAATATTTAAGTTCACACCCTTGTATTCAGCATTGAAAAATTCTAAGATAGCGAAAAAACATTACCAACATTTTTGGATGTTCATAAACCCAAAAAATCAAAAACATTTTTTTTTTTTTAATAAAACCCTCGTAAAATGTTTAATTATTTTTCCATAAACATTTTATTGCACCAAAATATTTGCAATAAAATTTTTCATCAAGGTGCCAAGTTTCATAAAGATTGGTTGATCCAATTTTAATTTATGTGCGTTAAAGTGTGTAATTTTAGGTAAAACTAACAAATTCTGAAGAAATGCTAACTTCAAACGGTTATAGAGAAAAAAGTTGAGTTACTATTTTAGAGACATCAGAAAATAGGCTAATAAAAATTATTATTAGCAGTATTTTCAATAAACATTTTAAAATTCTAATCATATGAATACATTTCCTGGTTTAGGTTTCAAATTATAACTATTTATGGATTTTATTATTTATTAAACTAATTCTAAATTAAATGTTGAAAAATAAATAATATTGAATTGCAATGTGTGTAAACGTAAATATCAACAGGGTTTAGTAATATTATTTTTTCCGTATACATTTACATTTAAGTTTATTGTAATATATATAGAAAATTTGGGCATATACTGAAAACAAAAATTTACTATTAGAATGTTTTTTTTTTAATAAGAATAATTATTATTTAATACTTCTGAATTTTAATCATACTTTACTTTTAATACTTACAGTATATTTTCTTGATTCTTCTAATGCATACTGTATACTTGTGTCGTATATAAGCATTTTATAGTAGGACAATGCTAAAATGACATTACGTACTCTTGATATTGTTTGTCTATCACCAATGTCAACTACCTTTATACACCAAAAATATTTTAATTTTTTTTATGCAACACATTATAATAGGTATATGTAATTTATTAAATTTAAATTAAATACTTGTTGAAGATCAACTTCAAATCCAACTGCATCTTTATGGTCATTTGTTGGTTCAATCCAAATATACCCATTGTTACCAAGTATGACACTTACTCCAGCTGACAAGTTATGAAAGTGGTTTTTACTGCGTTTTATTAGATTAGATTGAACTTTTACTAATACTCCTTGTCCTAACTATAAACAAATTTCAATGAAACATACGTTTGAATGAAGTTAATAATTTTACAAAATCTTACCTTGCCATACTTTAAACTACGCATATGCAACGATAAAGAGCCATCAGCGAATATAGAATGTACCTCAGCACTAATTAAGTCACCTTCACTTAAGTAACTTCGCATTGACTGTTCATCTTCCATCCCTCGTCTTCTCTATATATAATAGAAATAGTATTAATTGGAAATATTATATATATAAATATTTAATTTTGATCTTACTAATTCTCCGCCAGGCAGTTGAATAGATGTTAGTAACAGTACAGCATCTAGTCTATTATTTATATCTATTTTCCAGCGTTTGTGCACCAATTCTGTAACACGTCCTATTATTACATCACCAATCTCTCCGTTGTATCGGCACCGTAATGGACTAACAGTAACTAATTTATTAATGTTCTGTTCTACTCCTGCTACAGTGGCTTTTAATGAACCGTTTGACACATATGTTCCATGTCCCCTATAGTAACAGTTATAGTTATATTTTAAACTACAGGTCAGAACTCACGACTACAGGTTGGACTAGGTCGACCTGTCCTGAACTCTAGTAGACATTAGAAAGATTAAAATTTGTATTTTTAATTATTTTCTGCCATAAGAATAACAGAGTACAAAGGTAATAAATAAAATTATAATTTTTTTAAATAAAATTTTATTTATTTATTTTAGCTAAATTAATAAGTTACATGATAACAATAAGTAAATTATTTCAATAATAATACATTAACAATAGCTAATATGTATACATATACGGTATATGTAAAACATATCAAAATACATTTTTATGTTTTAATAAGTAGGATTAGTAGAGGCAAGTGAACCATTGTATATAAATCACACAAAATATATGATAAATAATTGAGAGCTAGTAGATATTGAATAAAATGGTGTTGGGAACAGGCAGCATTATATGGCAATACCATAAAACACTCATTTGATAACAGAATCTTGATTTAAAATGAATGTTATTATTTTACTATTATTTGTGATATGGTGTGTTTTATATATATATATATATATATATATAGTTTTGAAAAAAGATTTGTATAGCTTAAAGTATGTATAATGACGCTCTTGCCCCGCTATGGTTTATATACAGTTGAGAATAGAAATATATTGTTATGACTCACTTGCCCCTGTAAATTGGGAAAATGAGCCACTTTTTTTAAAAAATATTTACCATTGAATCAATTTTCAATAAAATGTATTTCTGATTCAAAATATGAATACGTCATAACATAGAGAAAACATATGATTATAGGTAAAATCTTTTTAAACTTAAAATGTAAGCCTTGAAAGTTAAAGTTGAACTTTTTTTTATGGCGACGCACTTACCCCTACTACTAACCCTACCTATTATTTTAAATTTGTGTTTTTAACAGTCAGTGAAAATAATAGAACTCAGAAAATTATTTGACAAATCACTTATACATAACCAATTTCAGAAACATGCACAACTTTCACGATCAGAGGGTACAAATATTTTTAAAGACCACCCACAAAATAAAAATATTAAATACATATCGAATGCATTTAAAGTATGCTATAAAACCAGGATTTATTTGGATAATTATGTTATTAGTTTCTTCGATTTCTAAGAGAGTTTCAGTATTTATTTAACATTAATAATCGGACAAAAGTTGTGATAAAAATATAAAATATTTTATAAATGAGACAAGAGAGATAAATAGTTAATGATCACTGAAATGGATTTAGTAGTTTGAATGTAAGTACCTCATGAATCCAGTTTCATCTCTAATTTTTTCACCGGGAGTAAATATAATAGGTGGATTTGAAGTTGGTTTCAGAATACCATGTCTGGTTTTCTTAGAAGCAAGACTTATAGAAATATTCATTTCAAGTTTTGATTTTCCCTATTATATTTTATATACTGAACAAATGATACAGATTTCCGGTTGACATGAGTATTAATTTTTATAATAAATTAAGAATAAAGATTAAAGAACACAAAACAAAATTCAGAATCATGTTCAGAATTCAGACATTGTTGATTAATGATTGTTATATTGAAGTTTTGAACCTAACCTTATTTTTATATACATTAGCTTTTATTATCTGTGTTATTATATGATAATTATTATCTACATTGTGATATCACAGATTTTTGTTTTGAAATTTTTTGGTAATTTATGACTTTAAAGTGAACTCATGAAAAAACTTGTGAAACCATAGACATATATAATAATATATATATCTATGTGTGAAACTAAAAAAGGAAGTATTCATAGACAAGAATACTAAAACTAATATCAGATAGATACCTATTTGATTTTGAATTTTATTTTCAGTTGATAAGAGATAACAATTGCATATACCTTTAACCAGGTATATGTTATTAACCAGAATGATCCATCTACATAGCAGCTGCTGGTAGTATCTAGTCCGTGGTGAAAACCATTAAAAATGGACCGTGTTTACAACTAATTCGTAAATGATAATTCAAAAACATGGTATAATAATAACCTCTAAAGTCTGATTTTTATAACCAGTTGCTTCTTTTCTGTGCAAATATTATATATTTCTATTTGTAAATTGTAACGGATGAGTTTAAGTGATGTTAGAATTAACGTAATTAAACTTTTTTAATGTTACCAAAAGTTGTCCTTTAATGAATGCTTTAAATTAAATTACATTAATGCTGAGCGATACAAGAATGTTCCATTAACTAGTTAATAGTCACTGATAATCAACAGAATGACGTCCAATTCAAACATCTTTTACACAAGAACTTTGAAATCTATACTTAACTCGTTATTACTCACGTATGTAACAACATTTTTACTGTCACTTCAATCGATTTTCACCATCTCGCTCAACGTTTATTCTATACTATATGTGCCCATAGTTTTGGCAGCTATATCCTTGTTTGTTATTGTTTCATCACGAAAATATGTAAAAACAAATGTTCCTAGTACAAACCGTTTCAGTAAAATTATCAAAGGCCTGTCAATTCAAACCTTAACACTTGCTACCCTGTGTTCAATAAGTGCATGGTTTTTGTGCAATCTGAATCCATTCCGCCACAGCGGAAAATACTGGTATATTTTCAATGCTGGATGTGCTTTGGTTGGAGTATTATACCAATACGAACATATTTATTTTGAATATGACTTTCATTTCCCAATCATACAAACAACGAAATATTCAATGTTTATGTCTAAACTATCAGAAATAATATTGAAGTCTTTAAAAAAATCTTTTATCTATTTATTATTTGTATTTATACCACTATATGCGATCAAGCCAACACCATTTACTGACATTTATTTTTTTACTAATCTATGGTTTTCAGTAATGCTGATTTTATATTTTTTTAACTCATTTGAACATATTGTTTACTTAACTATGACTGAACGAATTATATTTCCAATTGTAACTATGAATCAAGATTCTGATACTTTACTTAATGCCTTGAATGTTGATATTAAGATTATAAAATCATTAGCACTGTATGATCTTTATCAAGTTACAATAAAAGATGCTGAAAGAAGAAAAGAAATATTTAGTTTAAGTTTTGCTGGAAATGCATCACCAAGTTGGAAAATAATATTTAATTATTGTTCAAATAATATTAAATCTACTATAGAAGATATAACAAATTTAGTAAAACATATATCACCCAAGACAATCAATCAGCGGCCTAATATATCAAAAATTAAAATGAATGGTTTTGCCAATTGTAAACAAGATGAAGAAGTTATTAATAAACAGAGTATGTTATTGAAGATATTTGAGAAATTCCATGTTTATAATTATATTTTTGGGCCATTGGATAAAGAAAACACATTAGAAGAGTTTGAAGTAACAGTTTGGTGCTGTTATATACTTTCAAATTTAGCTGTTGCTTCACTAAAGGAAGATGAGTATGGTATAGTTAGAGAACAGCTAGGACAAATTGTAAGTATTATTTTGGATTTTAAAAATCAGTTAGAACATCAACGCAGACACTTAGTTGATGATGAAAAAGCAAAGAAGATGATATATTTGAAAATCCATGTTAAAACTTGTGCTACAATGCTAGCACTGTATTTTGCTAAATATGCCAATGATATTGGATTAGATGAAAGTCAATTGTATTGTTTTAAAAAAATAATTTTATTAAATAATTGCTAACAAAATTGCGCATGTAAATTAATAATATAAATTCTAAGTTCATGTGATGTTACTCGGTGATTAAGTTGTTGACATGTTGATAATTAAATAAAAACTTAGTTAAAAAATTATAATACAAAATTGAATACCTATATGTATAATTAAAATGTCTAGTTTTATTGTGTAAATAAGTTATTGTGATGTATTAAAATTAAAATTGTACTTTTTATTAAATAAAGGAAAACTATAACTAGTTACATTTATTTTGGTTCATAACACAAAAATTGTTGTAGTATAAAAGTTATACTAGTAATTATTTATAAATCAAATGAATCTCCTTTTGTAATTCCAGGTTGCTGTATAATGTAAGATGCAGTTTTAATTCCAAATTTTACACACTCTTCAATGGTAAATCCCAAAACATATTTACTGATGAATCCTAGAATACACATGCATTTTTTAAATATAGAAAAATGTAATTTTCCTTTTATATGTGTTCTCACCTCCAATAAATGCATCACCAGCACCATTTGTATCCACTATGTCACTTGCTGGAATTCTAGCAACTGGGTATTGTGTAACAACTCCATCTAAGTGCAATGAAAATAAATTATATGACACATACATTAATAATAACAATAAAAAACTGAAAATCAACAATTAGTGATGTAATAAATAATTCTGTTACAATAAGTGTCGAGTATAAATGATAAATATTTTTCTAAAATAGTTAAACAAAACAATTTTATAAACAGTTTGTATTTAATATCATTTTTTAAATATAATTAACTCGAAAAGATATGTATGAATTAACAATATTTACTTTTATGTTCATATTTTAATTAAAAACCATTTTTAATTTTTTTAATTAAATATAAATAAAATCATATAATTATTATAATGTTGTTAAAAGTTGTATAGTGTCAAATTTCAATAAAAAATACAATTATTACATTCATGATAAGTATATTAATTATTTACTTTCAGCAACAATAACTGGCTTTTCCCCTTGAGTTATGATAACTAATCGAGATCTATTATTTTCAACTTCAAAAGTACTTAGTTTACAAGCAATTTCTTCAATATTGTCTAAATTCCATTTGTGTCCATCTGCAAATGCTTTACCTTCCTAAATTTCATACATTTATAATAATTATTATGTTAATTGGAAATGAAATTTAATGTAATTTACTTCATCATTTCCAATCACAATATTAACATATCGAAAAATTGACATAACAGAATCCATATAAAATTGATAAATAAATGGAGCGCTCATATTGAATAAAAATGAACAATTCCTTTCAAAAGCAATTTTTGCCAATTTTTGAACAGCTTTAGCATTAACTTGTAAAAAAAAACCCTGAAAAAAAAATGTATATACATGAAATATGTAATTAATTTGGCTCATAAACATTTGAGTAAGGACACCAAACCCATTGTGTGAAGTATGTCCGGCTTTTTTAAACTGTGACTATCCCAATGTGCTTTGTCACTACTAATTGAGAAATAAATGAGTTTGAAACTCTCTGATATAAGCTATGAGGTCACTAGGTCCTCGAAACTGGTGAGAGATGAGAGTGGCTAATTTTTTTTGACAGTTTTCAAAAGTACATAATGATTTTTTTGGAAAAGATCATAAGATTTGAAATTTTAAAGATTGTGAACAAAGTAAAGAAGCTGGTGTTTTTACATTGATATTTTTTTAATTAATTTTTTTTTAGTTTCTGAACGAAGTGAAGAAGCTTATGTTTTTAAAATATTTTTTTTCTCTCTTTCTGGAAACACTTTTTCGTATAGAAACACTTGTCCAAAAGTTTCGATCAGTAGCTCTATAGAACCAGAATCATAATCATATGATACTTTAAAGAGGTCATTTTTCCAATTTCTCAATACTTTTTTCAAAAACTGAGAAAAACTGTCGAAAAATTAACAAAAAACGGCAAAATATGCAATTTCCGTAAAATTGAAAATTACTTTTTGATAAAACTAAAATAATGCAGCTAGGGAGTTGAAATTTTCACCAACCACTAAAAATAGTTACGAGAACATTTCATATATGTCATCATGGGTTATAACTTTTAAATTTACATCAAAAATTAAGTTTATTGTGAACTCTAATCTTTAATCTCCCTCCCTTCCAGGTTTAAAAAAGTTAGACTTCTTTTAAACAAATCCAACACAGAATGTTCACTCCAACAGCCATTAATTCAACGAGACCAAACCGGAAGAGTGTATATAACAATAAATTTATCTCTACCATCATCTCCCCCTACCACAAACTTATATCAAAAGCCAAAGAAATAATAATTTATTTCTTCATTAAAATGATTCTGAGCAGAGCTTCAATTAATATACAATAATAATAACAATTTTCGTTTAGGTTAACAAATGTTATTTACTAATGTTGGGTAGGTACTTGATATTGTGTTTGTGAGTGTGTAGGTCGGTGTATTGTATAAAATATTCAGGTCCTAATACCAAAAGATCAAAATATTATGAAATAAAAACTTATAAAAACCCCCAGAGAAATTTCAAATATTTTGAAAGTCCTATATTTAACTCAAAATGGGTCATAATATGTTTTTGGTATTTTTGTGTATGTAAGTATACGCGTGACTACTTTTAGTTGAATATGGCATAGGTAGACGATGCCAGGATATTAGTCAAGAAGAGCTAGGGAGCATAGTATACGCTAATTTCTAAATACATATTACACAATACACACAGTATCATGCTCATGGGCAATGACCAATTGTCAGGACTGTGTATGATGAGTGTACATAAAAAGAAACTAGAAATTTATTGGAAATGCAATTGAGGAATTTGGAAAAAAACTAAATATTTACGGTTATTATTTAAAAAATATTTTGACAATTATGTAAAATAAACTATTTTGTTTCATTGTATGATCACTAGGTTCTTTGCTTTATTCAGAATCTAAGAAAACTGAAACTAACAAGTAACATTAAACTTGATTTTATGCAGATACTGGATAGACTATCCAGATAGTTACAAATTTGATTTTTTGTATTATGCTCTATAGTAATTATCTATAATAATTTTATAGTAATTATTTAAAAAATAAAATGATAAACTCTATCCGATGTAGAAGTTACTAAATTAGTAGCAAGTACTGCTTGTACTTTATATTTTATTTTCATTTTATATATTTTTAGAATAATTAAAAAGTACTACCTACATAACCTCAATTACAGTAAATTTTATATTGAATTTAATTAAAAAAGTTATTTATAAAATACATTTGTATATTAAATGCAATAATTCAGTGTTCAATAATTTTTTTAATATACCTAAATCATTAAATTGTTTTATTTTTTTTATATATACACAAAAATAAAATAGTTTAACTTTCCCTCCTAAAAATTTACTTGCCCTCTCATCCCCAAGAAAAAAAATTCTAATGTCCTACCTGCATATACTATTATATTATAATTATATAATATATACTTTTATTAAAAGTTATAAATATCTCAAATGTTAAAATATGTAAGCTTAAATAAATTTATATAGCAAAAAATTTGTTTAATAAATCAATTTTTCAAAAAATCAAGTTTCTTTTTATGATCCGGATATAACGGAGTTCCGTTATAATGATCAGATTCCCTAGATTCCTTGAAGATCGTTATAAGCGAATTTGACTGTATATTATTTAATAGGTTAGCATTTCATAAAAAAAACTAACAAGAGTAAAGTATAGACAAGAAAGTAGGACATACTTAGCACCACAAATATTCTTCTTTGAATTATAATTCCAAAGATTGTCATAGGCATACCAAAAACAATGTAAGATTTACATAATTAACTAGTCATTTATAAATGGTTGTATAATTTAATGCAAATTAATTATTAATCTAGAAAACTTACTGTAACTAAATAAAATTTTGCATTTTCAATTATATCCTTATTTTGTGGAACATCTAAATGATCTTCTGTAAAAGTCTGAGCTGCTGACAGATTCGCACATAATGATCTGTCTTTGCCATTATTTGTCACAATTACAGCACAGGTGCCTGATAAAGCATTCATACCTTTTTATTGCATCAAATTATTAAATAAAAATTAATTTACCAGTAGGTTTTTCTTGTGAGTATTGATATCTAACATTTAATCCTTCTTCGGTAGCCTTAATTTGCAAAATTTCACTATATATATCTGTACCAACAGCACCAAAAAATACTGCTATATTTGGTTCTCTTAAAACCCACTAAAACATAGGCATTTTAATTTTAAAACATTACATATTATAATACATAAAATATATTTATTGCATGAAAATAATTTTTGTTTCATTCATTAGTGAAAATACCTGAGCTATTCTCAAAGAATTCTGAGCAGAACCTCCAGCTGTATATTCTATTCTGTCATTTTTCATTATTTCTTCATAGAGAGGCATGTGTTTTTCTTCAGCCAAAATAGCATCATTATTTTTAAGACCATATTTGTCCAACAGATTCTGATCACCAATAACAGTCATATCCAATAATGGATTGCAGAAACCCACAATTGTTCCTGGCCTAAAATAAATTATTTATTATATTGTTAGAAATCTGTTCTTAATTTATGTTAGACATACTTTAAATTTTTGGAATCGCCCATATTCTTTAGTTTTTGAAATACTACCTCAAAAATATTAATAAAAATATAATTAAATCAACACAAAAAGCTAAAAAATATAATAAAAATATATTAATATTTAATAAAAACACTTGAGGATTGATATTATATTTCACAATTAATTCATCTTTATCTAAAATTATTTATCAACCCAGATAAACCTTTAATTGTTTTAACAGCATAGAAATTATACTTCATTCTACATAATTGGATACATGAAGTATACATGCTGGGAAGGAATAATAATTATTATAATAATTCGCTAACATTTTTCATTATGTATTAATTGATCTGTTATAAAACATACCTTGTACTTTTCTATATATGCTTGTCTAGTCTGTCCTGAGCGATAACAAAATGAATTAATGAAATGATACTACATATTTGAAATGCACTAACCTTTTGAGGTTATGCACATGAATAGCAACAAGCCAACAACAAAATTATGCCGATTTTATCAAATACCTATGAACTATGAAAGTAATGAGCTTGGTGGTTTGTATTCGGATCTGCCATGGTAGTCGTTAATTACTATTAAGTATTAGTTTACTAATACTTTAATAGTTATGTTTTTGTAGGCTGCTTTCTGTGGTCTGTTCCAAAATTATGCTTAATTTATGTAAATTTTAACATAATATGTAATGTACTCACTCAAATTACATTATTATGAATTATTAGAATCGAGCACCAGCACTTATTTATTATTATCAAGCAATAAATAGTCGCTGTTTATAAAAATAACATATAATACGATTTATTACAGAACATTTTTATGTAATGAAAGAACACTACTTAAATAGTAGTAGCATAGAAAACAGATCAGAGTAATAGTTTACAATAGTACTGTACTGATTACGGAGTTTTAAATAAATGGTTAAAATAGTATCTAATTTTATATCCTAATCTTAAAAAACTTAAATCTTAATGTATGATATTTTTAAAATTGTAGACTTACATTTTCCATAAAAAAAAATTAATCTTAAAAATAAGTCATGATGTACTTGAAACATGATTTAAAATTTACATATTAAAATCCAAGTCTGAATTAGTCTTGGCTTTAGTTTCCTGTAAGCCTGTACATCCTATACGTCTGTCGTTTTAACATTAAAATTAACTAGTAAACCACAAGAACAGCCTAGAAAACCAATGAAATAGTAGATATTTAATGTAATAACCAAAAATATTAAATTTTAAAAATAAAACAATTAGAAACCTATTGTACAAGTGGATTTTAATTCACACTATCGTATTGTGTCAAAAAATACATAAGATGGCGTAAAAACATTACCTAAAACCTTTTTAGGGTATTAACTAGAAATACACCATAAAATTTGTCCATACTTTCTCTAATATTTTTTCAATCAAACCCTTGTAAAATAATTAATTGTCCGTCCGTAAAATATTGTTTTACGCCAAAATATTAGCAATGAAATTTTCCACCAATGTACCAAGTTTCAAAAAGATCGGTTGAATCAATTTTCTTTTATGTACTTTTAAGTGTGTAATTTTAGGTAAAACTAACGAATTTCGTCAAAATTTTAATTTCAAACAGTTATAGAGAAAAAAGTTGATTTATGATTTTTGAGGTTTTTTCAGATCAATAGATATATATGCGAATGAAATTATATCTAAATTTTCAAATTTTAATATCAAGAATTAAAAATTGTATTGCATAATAACCAAAAAAAAACAATAAATTTCCAATATTTTCAAAATGCTGACTTAACTCAAAATTAATCAAATGTTTTTGAAATTTTTATTTCTTGTGACTATTTTTAGTAGTTGGAAAAAGTTTCACGTTTCGAGCTAAATTATTTTTAAAGTTTTGTTCAAAAATAGTTTTTAATTATATGAAAACAGTACCTTGGTGGAATCAAACCATAAAACAACTATAAATACGATAACAACCATAAAATGCTATAAGGAACAAAAAAATTACCTTCAATAAATTCAAACGTACAAATGATTTCAACGACTTCATAAATTTAAAAAGAACAAAGCATTAGTTAGATATCTAATAAAAAACTAAAAGAAAAAATCTTGGATAAAATTCACGACGAACCTTAATAATAAAGAATTGACAACTAATATTTGGAAAAAAATGAAAGTCTTTAAAGGCATTTCCACATCCCAAATAAAAACTATTCTATCGAAAAATTCCTTACTTACAGAACCTCATGAAAGAGCCCAATATTTTTATACTAATAGCAGTGACTTTTCATTAACCCAGGATTTTATCAATTACAAACAAAACAAAGAAAAAGAAATTGATACCACAACAAACACACTACCTAATCTTGGCCAAGGTAACATATTAATTTACATATTTATATGCTTAATAAATTTAAATGGAACTATGTCTTCATGGCAATAAAAACAATAGCTGCGGATAAAATTCCGTTTATATTCTTACAAAACCTACCTTCTAATGGTAAGTTGCTTTTACTTCGTCTTTTCATCCTTATTTGGGAAACAGGTTTAATCCCGATTAAATAGAAAAATGCAATCATCGCCCTCATTCCGAAAAAAACCAAAATAGGTTTCAATAGGATATCGACCAATATCGGTACTCTGCAGTATGAGTAAGTTATTAGAAAAAATCATATACAACCGACTAAATTCGTGTGCAAATCAACATAAATTCTACTCACCATGCCAACATAGTTTTAGAAAACATCACTCAACCACTGATTGCCACGTAAAAATTGAAACCGAAGTCATAGAAACTTTTGCCAATAAACAATCAACGATTCAAATAAGCCTCGACTTACAAAAACCATACGACATGTTTTTGCGACACAGATTAATTAATTTACTTAAAAATTGGAATATTCATGGAAACATGTTAACCTTTCTAACCAACTTTTTATACCAACGAAATTTTCAAGTTTAAATTAGTGATCAAATATCGAATACATTTATGCTAGAAAACGGAGTGCTTTAGGTTCTCCCCTCAGCATTTTTTTGTTTCAAACGGCAATTAACATCCTTCCCAACATCATCACAAATCCTGTCAAATCAATCATTTTTGCTGACGACACTCACATTTACATTCGAAGTATGCAAATTTCTGAAATGACCGTAATACTCCAAAAATGCCTTAATGAACTTTTTGAAGGGTACTTCAAAGCTGGCTTCATTTTTTCACCTCAAAAGACAAATGCATTTTATTTTCTAATAAAAGGAAATCAACAAAACCTAAACTCTTCCTTGGTACATCTTGCAACCTTCTATACAAGTCAAAGAAAGACATCAGATTTATATGGACCCCAGGTCATTGTAATATAAAGGGAAATGAGAAGGCAGATGAAGCCACTAGAGATGCGATCAATAGTCCAAACAGCGAACCAATTCCTTTTTCCTCACTCGTAGATATTAAAAGAAATATAAACAAATACTGCACTAATTTATGAAACTTAAAATTGGCACAAGATCTCGGAAAATAAGTTAAGAGAAATCAAGCATTCTGTTGAACTCTGGCCTAAATACACAGACTTAAACCGAAAAAACGAAGTAATTTTTAATTGACTTAGAATTGGCCACACTAGACTCAGTAAAAAGTTATTGATTTTACTGAGTATTTCATATGGGTCGTACCCACGAAACCCATTATGTTTCTAGTATTTTTTGAGAAAATATGTGTTCATTTATATTATTATAAAAAGGTGTGTAAAATTAAAATTAATCATAAAAATAATATACTTCTAAATTTCCATGTTTAAATAAAGTTGAAACATATACATAATATACAGAAAGAAAGAAACATTAATCATTTTAGTTAGGCGTCCATGGCATAATGCTAATAGAGAACCATTAAACTATTATATAAATCAGCGAATCTTAACCTTTTGTAAATCACAGACCCCTGATGAAAGATTTTTAGAAATCACGAACCCCCTTATCAATTTTTTTTCGAATACCTTTTTTTTACAAAACATTTTATGATATCACTACCAAAATTATAATAATTAATTTATATTAAAAATTACATAACAAAATATACACATTTGTAATTATTTTTATTACACTTAATTTTTCATAAAAAAGTAATATAAATTATTTTATTTTTAATCAATTTTTTTTGTTAAGACTGCCGTAGACCCTCAACATGAGTATGGCGGACCACAGGTTAAGAGCCGCTGGTATAAATCATACTAAATAAATCAGTTTAAGATGAATTTTATATTTAATATGCTGAAATGTCAATACATTGAATATTTCTTAATTTAAAATAGAAAAATTATATCATATAAAAAGTATTGTCATTTCTAAATACATTCAAAAACTTTTCAACCGATTACAATTAAATCAAATACTGTACGAAAACCAATTTTAAATATTATATTGTATAATTGATAAAAATTCATTATTATTGTAATAACTAATACGTCATATACATTTTTATGTTGATACAAGTAGTATAATATTACCTACATAAATGTAATTTAATAAGGTATAATATTATGGAACATTATAATTGTAGTATGGCTTATGTGCTACTTATTTAATTAAAGATTACTTTTATTCTCAACTTTAAGACACAGGTGATATATAAAATACATGTTCAAAATCATTTATTGAAAGAAAAGTAAATACTTTTTCAATTAATTTATAACATGATGAAAAAAAAAAGTCTTGCTGTAAATTTATGAATTATATTACCTAAAACTAGTTAAAAGAGATGTTAAAAATGTTAATTATCTATAAAACTTAATTTTGGATACAAAATCATTTTACAAATCTAGACAAAAAATAAAATTATGTGGAATACTAAAATACAGGAATACGCTTAGAAATTAATGCGTACAATAATTGGGTTTTTGCTTTTAAATCAGTAAAAAAATTAGTTAAGAAATTTTTCTGAAGTTTGTACATATAATTCATGAAAAGACAAATGTTTGGTTTTTTCATGAAAGTCATTAATCTCTTTTTTAAATACATCTTCGAATGTATGCCCTTCGGCAACAGTAAATAATGATACAATTTTACCATAAACTCTTTCAGCCTTACGTCGAACTTGGGTTGCCTTTTCGATATGTTCAATAGTTTCCTGTTCATTTAGACCCCAATCACTCATATTACCGGTATATAACATGACTTTTCTGATCGTATCAACAATTTCATCATTTTTTTTTAACATAAAAGGAGTCAATTCTAATTCACAAATTTGTTCTAATGTCTTTATTGCTCTGTCACAATCAGCTTTATCCATTCGTAAAGCCCAACGTAAATTAAAAATCAAATCCAGCAGGTCAACTTCTATACGTAACAAATTAAGTTCATCTGCTTTGATCAAACCAACTTTTTTCCAATCAGTGTTCAATGTTGATACAGCTTCAGTAATAAGATCTTTTACATCAAAGGGTAGTTCGTCTTCTTTATTAATTTCAACTTCTTTTTTAATTTCATCACTCATTTTTTCCAATTTTACAGATACAACTTCATTTATATGTGGTACTGATGCTGATGCATAATTTTTCGATGTCTTTTGAATTTCTGAACTTGTACTAGATGATCCTGAAAAATAAGTTAAAAATAGTTATTTATTTTTAAAATGAAGTGTATATAATGGAATTTAAAAACCCAGAGCTAAGTTTTGTTCAGTATAGAATTAATTTTTACAAAAATGGCGAGTAAAATGCTTGATACTTCTAACATACTTATAACATAACAGTAATTGAATTTATATTTTTATTAATCTTATTATATAATTTTTTTTATAGTGCACAAACTTCTTAAAAATGTATAAGGAAAAAAATCATTAGTAGTGACTATTCTAGAACTTTAGATGGTTAAAAACATTTTTTTTTTTAAATTTTAAAGTAATATATAAATAAATAAAATCTTACTTTTTAATTTTAAACTTTGTTCTGATGAAGAATCATTTTCATTAACTCCGTTATTTTGCTTTTCTGAACTTTTAGACATTTCTTTGCTTAACCTTGAACGTTTTGACGTTTCAGTAACATTCTGATAGTCTGTGTATTGTTTTGGTTTAATTTTACGACCAGATCGTGAAACATGACCTACATTAGAGCTGCTGGAGGATATTTCACTATTTGATGTAGGACTATCAGTTATTTTTGGGACTGATTTTACAGTTTTACCAGTATCCAAACCAATATCACTGGATTCAAGAACAGATTCAGTAGTATTAGTAACTTCAGAAGGTTTTTTAGTTGTTTGAGATGTTTTTTCATCAGCAATTATATTTATATCAGAAGTCACAGATTTCTGTAAGCCATAAAATAATTTTTAGTATAATGAATATTACAAGTTTATTCTATTACTTAAGTAGTACAAATATAATATAAAAAAGTATTTTTAGGGTGGCTACAGGAGGGATAGTGATCGATTATTTTTTATACAGGTAGCTTGTATCTTAAACATTTAAATTTCTATCAAATAGTAGGGACTACCTGGTCTAGTTTCATTAACTAATTTTTAATTTAAACAATTAAGAGATAAAATTCTTTATTTGATACAATTTTTCTTTTAACTATAAAATTCTTCACGTGTTTAACTCATTGTAAAATTTTGTTTTAAGTGTAATTATAGATTAATTAATAGGTGCTTTTTTTACAAAGGGTTTAAAGTTAGAATTAATGCACAAATTAAAAAATAATTTTAAAAAAAAATGGCATTTCTTTTGGTTCTTATTGATAGATAAGTGAATAAGCCCTTTTTCTGGAGACTATTTTAATTTAACCGCCATGTTATGATGTATTCATCATAAAAATTTTGTTTTGTTGTGACCATACTGTGCAAAGTTATAATAAAAGTATTACTGTAATCAGTATTGAAAATTCTGGATTGCCTTTGTCTCAAACATACTACATAGGCCTTTGTCCGGAGAGCGCCTCAATTGCATAATTTATTAAATACAGTGAAAACTATATGTTATAATGAAGTTCACAGATCTACAAAATTTGTTTTTTTATTAATTAGGAATGTCATTAAAAATACTATATTTTTTTTCATTAAAAAAACTATTTTATTTTTTTTTTTTGTTGATACTATACAGCAGGGTTGCTAACTATTCCATCACAGGACTTTTTACCACCTCCTTTAAAGAAGAAATGACCCTTTTTTTTTTTTTTTTTGCTCACTGCTCCAATTTTCTTATTGGCGCTAAAGAAGGAACAACTCTTTTTTGCTACATTTCCAAAAAAATGCTTTCCCCTCACCTACTACATATAATAATATAACCCATATATTGATGGTGTACAGATGTACAGATATGGTAAGTGACATTTTTGGTGAAATTGTCTTAAGTACATCATAAAATTATCCAAGTAATTTTTCATAGTATGAATGTATGTTTTAAGTAAAATTATTTAATATTCTATCTGATAGATAACATTATAAACAGAAATTTATATAGTAGTACATACAGAGAATTTTCAAATACAAATATTTATGCTCTACATATATAATATAATATTATGCTTTATTTACTTAAATTGTATAATAGATAATATTATTAAGAGTAATGTTTTTTAATAAGGGATTTTATAATAAAACAAAATGTAATATTAACTATTTATTTCTGAACAAAGTGAAGAAGCTAGTGTTTTTAAAATGATGTTTATTTTTTTTTTTTATTTTTTCTGTTAACACTTTTTCGTATAGAAATACTTGTCCAAAAGTTTCGATCAATAACTTTTTGAAACCGGATTCGCCTCTAGATTGTACTTTAGAGAAGTCATTTTTTGAATTTCTCAATTCTTCAATTTTTTTTTT
>JAIPRM010001658.1:0-18102 GCA_025469315.1 Stegophylla sp. TES_Ste_2020
TTCAATTTTACGGAAATTGCGGTAATTGCATATTTTGCCGTTTTTTGAAAATTTTTTTTCAGTTTTTTCGCATTATTAAAAAAAATATTGAGAAATTCGAAAAATGACCTCTCAAAAGTACCATCTGAGTTCGATTTTGGATCTATAAAGTTACTGATGGAAACTTTTGGACCAGTGGTTCTATACGAAAAAGTGTTCACAGAGGAAGAAAAAAAAAATAAAAAAAAAAAATAAACATCATTGTAAAAACATAAGCTTCTTCACTAACGTTCAGAATCTAAAAGAAAAATGTAATAATATTTTAAATCGGGATAAAAACGGAACGTTGAGTAAAATTCGGTACATTTTACTGTCCCGACTAGATCACAATATTTAGAGGGACACTAGCACGAAAATCGAGACTGTTCCGCCTAAATCGGCACGTCTGGGTACACTACCTATGATAATTTAATATTATAGTAGATGTTCAAATATTTAAAAAAATAAAAAGAATATTATTTTAAGCCAATCATTAAACGATCTCTGTCAATAATTTAAAATTCAGTATCACATTAATTAACATATTGTTGCAGTAGCCAATAAAAAATAAGTACTGTTTTTAAGAAATAAAAATATGTTGACTACGTTCAGTTCTTAAAATAAATTTTCCATTATTTAACAATAAAATGAGTATTGATTTATACTAACCATCAATCAATCTCTGGCAATCGGTCTCTACCATACCTCCTAAAAATTATGATTCATAATTATGTTTTGTTTTTCAAGTTAAATAACAGATGAAGTATATGCTATAAAACCAAATATTATTTTACAGAGACTTTACTTAACATGATTATATCAGATCGTTAAAAGTAATTAATCAATTTTATTCTATCAAAATTAACTCTAGTTAGAAACTAATATACGTTACCAACACAACAGTGGTTGGGAAATACTCCAAAAACTGAAAAAAAATTAATGATACAATTCTTAAAACAGTAAAATTATGAAAATTTAGCATATACAATTATTTAACCATAAATCATTAATCAAAGTTAGTTACACAATCAAGGGTTGGAAATCCAAAACGTTCTATTGTTAAAATACTGATTTCTCAAGTGAAGCGTCTCCTTTTCTTTAACTAATATAAGTTAATTGAAGTCCAATAAATGTAATATACAATGCATTTTACAAAGATTTTTTAAAATTATTATTTATTTTTTAAGCTAAAATAATATTTTTTTGGCATTTTCAAATGTATAATTATCTAAAACGCGGCATTTTCATTACTTTAATGGCAATTGTAAATTTTAGAAAACGTAATGGAAATAGTTAAGTGGAAAAACTTCATCTTGGAAAAACTATTGAAATATATTCCAGTATGTACTTTTTTCAAAATAAAAATATTATAAATTTCCAAACGTTTTTCAATTTACTATTATTCTCTTAAATTCTCTTTTTCTTTATTTAAATAATAAAATATTTAGTTTGGGTATTCTATTCCTATATAAATAATAAAAGGGGGAACGTACCTGAATGGTAGTAATGACTACTTTTATAGAACGCTCTCACTCCAATAAGAGGTTAAAAAAAATTATATTCTATAATATATGTATATATATATATACACTATTTTTTAGGTGCTACCCTTTAGTTTACTTTTTGAGACTTGTTTACGCACAAAAGTATAACTTTATTGTTTACACAGATTTCAAATACCTGCATTTACATACTTAACATAGAACGCAGTACTGTATATATTGTATACTGCAATAAAAGTCTTCTAAAACTCACAATTGTTCGTATCGTGTTAGATATTAAATAAATATTGATTGCGTTCAAATGCATTGTAAGATTGTGTTGAAACATTTCCTTTCTCGCGTTTAACAGACTTGACTGTCTGTATTAACAGGCGTGATTAAAAATGTTACTTTTTTGTTAATTTAAATTAAATTCGTTTTAATAACTAATCAATTTTGTTCTGTCACTTATTAATTTTGATCATTCTTAACTATGTTAGTTTATCGCAGAGTTACTCAGCTTCTTTTACTCCACACCTCCCCTCGGAAATTTTCAAAAAAAATCTCTTGCCCCCTCCCCTCACCCAGATTTCAATTTATTAAAAATGTATGATCTATTTTTAGTTATACCTATTGGTTGTAATAACTTGCAAGGATAAAAAATTAATAAAATTTAATTAAATGCATATTTAAACATATTTATTTAATAATTAATCTCACGCCTTCCCTTAAAAGTCTGAACGCCCCTCCTCAAGTTGGGAAACACTGATTTGTTGCTATGATATTTATTAGAAGTAATAGAAACCTAAGGATTGAGAAAATTTTCTCTCTTCGTAGACCTCTCTTCTCTCACTTCCCATGCACATTTAAATAGAAAACAACCCTCGATCTGTTCCGATAAGTTATCCAGCACTTTTCCCGTTTCGAGTTTCAAAAAATATCGAGATATTAACAATATTATTATCTATGATCACGCTCTGTTCAACTGGTATTGCTAAAATGAAATTTATTGAACTCAACTAAGTAGTTGCAAAATTAGCAAAATTAGTTTTTATGAATTTGTTATCCAGATCTGTCTTTTGTATGTTATGTACATAAATAAGTTGTCATTTTTAGGGGTAAACATGTCTGTATGTGCATAAACGAGTATCACTACAATTTTCTTCTGGTCATCACTCCCAAAGAGAAATCGTAAATATGTTGCTGGTCTTCCTACATTAAAAGATTTTAAACTTTGTGTGAAATATCACTGAGAATTTAAAATTTGAGCTAGCCTCTCAATTATGATTACCCCAAATGATCTTTTTAGTAATACCTTAAGTACCTACTCGTATATTTTGAGAAACTTTTATATTTCTTTTTTGTGATTTTTGACGGAGAAAAATTAAATATTTGTAAAATAACAATAAGTTATAGGTAATAACAAATTATGTACTTATATTATTATGCCATTAACATTAAAAAAAAAAAAGCTATAATAAAAATTATTTAAAAATGATTAGTGACCCACCAAATATGTAATCGCGATTAATTTTTTTGGTCATGAATCACAGATAAGGGACTCTTTGGTCTACATAAAAGTATCTACTATGACATAGAACATGAATATTAAAATGAATCAACTGAAATTAAAAATATAAATTAATGTTAATAGTTTTGAAAAAAAAAAAAAAAAAATATTGTAAATATTACAAATATTTTGTTTTTCATATTTCTTTTATATACTATAAACACTACTGAGCAATGAACTAAGCCTAAGCGCAATGTATAAACAACGTATTGATTTTAATTTTATTTTCACATTCCATTTACATAGCCATTCAAATATCATGACCTATTTAAATTTTAGAAACATTCACTACATTAACTGTTAAAATATCAACTTGAATGTTTAAAAAATAAAATTAATGTTTTTTTCTATTACCCGGCTTCTGGATTTCGATCTCATCATCACTTTCACTATCGCCTAAAAATGACAATAAATCATTATTATGTTTGAGTTTTGTAGTTAGATACCTAACTTAGGAACTATTTATTATGTATGTGGTTGCTATATCGATCGAACTATACTTTTTATTTTTTTTATATTTTTATTAAATTTTTATCGTACAACGTAAGTTTTTCAGGTTTTAATTGAAATTCAATTACATTTTTTGAACTGTCAAAATTATGTATTGATTACTACTTGAATACATTACCATCATTGCATATTATGTTAGATACTCCTTGAACTGAAATGAAAGACATATTATAATATAATCGTTTTATGGCCTAGATATTTCGACTGAATAAAATTAATCTGTGACAATTTTATCAGTTAATTCTACGTGTTATATATCAAGATGTATTGTATACTTACACAAAAACAACAATAACACTATCAGCTTCATTGTATTCTGAAGTTTACTAAAACTTCAGTACTAATAGTCACAAGTATATGTAGGTTAATGATGCATAGTAACATACCGTAGTTTCTTTAGAAACCATGTATTAATAATTAATACATGGTTGCGCATAACAATTATTGTTATGCGCATGTGTTACCGGTGCATAAATCATTAAAGTTTGTTAGCACAGTTGACAGTTGTATTTATTCTCAATACATACCTACCTAGTTCATATTTCTTATAGATTATGAAACTCAAATTTTATAATAAATTCGATTTTATTTCTGTGCTTTAATAACAGCATTAAAATATTACAATTATTTTCTTAGAAAGTCTTGCTGACAACAGGCACTTGTCAAATATTTCTTTTCTCATAAACCTTTTCTCTTCTAGCAACAACTACCGCAAATTATCATGTCGTGTTTCTTTAAACTTCTAATAGTCATCGCACTCGTTGTTTTGTTCTTTTGCATACTTACTATATTCTTTTCGTCCAATTACTTTCTCAATTCTCGAATTATTCGCATTATGCGCATTGCAAACAGCAAACATTGATTTTATTTATTCATTCTCATTCATTAGCCAGTTTAGTTTCTGCAATTATTGCACGCCTTCAGTTATAGCCAATACCAATTGACAATCACCATTATGCTCGTATTTAGTCAGTTATTTTTCTTGTTTCGATAATTTATAATATTTTTTGTTGTTCAGTTTATTGTTTTAGGTTCATCCCGTTATGTAATAAAATAATAATAATGTGTTTTATAGAGGAAATCATTTTCTTCGATTCTGAACGAAGTGAAGAAGCTAGTGTTTTTACAATGATGTTTATTTTTATTTATTTTTTCTGTGTACAACTTTTCGTATAGATATACTTGTCCAAAGGTTTCGATCAATAACTTTTTGAAACCCGATTCGCCTCTAGATTGTACTTTAGAGAAATCATTTTTTGAATTTCTCAATTCTTCAATTTTTTTTCTGGAAAAACTACCCAAAATTTGACAAAAACGACTAGGAAACCATCATTTTTTGATCCAAATTATATGAAAATTTAAACATAGACAGAAAATCATATAAGAAATATTTTGGTGCTAGAAAATTTTAAAAATGTGAAAAAAAAATTTTGGACATTTTTCTAACATATTTTTTCTCATTTACTTTTATATTATTAACTTCTTTCATTCAGAATCGTTTTATTGAAGAAATTATTTTTCGTTTTTTTTAAATTTAATACACCCGTCAAGAAAATCCCACCCGTCGTGCAAAGAACACCCATCGTGCGAAGTATGTCCGGCTTTTTTTCTCTTTCTGGAAACACTTTTTCGTGTAGAAATACTTATCCAAAAGTTTTAATCAGTTTCTCTATAGAACCGGAATTATACCCATATGGTACTTTAAAGGAAATATTTTTCCGATTTCTCAATACTTCTTCCAAAAATGGGCAAAATCTGTCGAAAAATTAACAAAAAACTGCAAAATATGCAATTACCGGAATTTCCGTAAAATTGAAAATTACTTTTTAACATAACTTCTAAAATAATGCAGCTAGAGACTTGAAACTTTCACCAACTACTAAAAATAGTTACGAAAATATTTCATAAAAATTTCAAAAGTATTTGATCAATTTTGAATTAAGTACTGCATTTTGAAAATTTCGGAAATTTCTCATTTTTTGTTAGTTTTTATGTGATAAAATTTTTGATTTTTGATATTAAGACTTGAAAATTTAATATGATCTCACTGACATATTATATCTAATTGACCCGTAAAAATTTCAAAAATCGTAAGTCAACTTTTTTTTTATATCTGTTTGAAGTTAGAATTTCGACGAAGTTTTTACTAAAAATTACGCACTTTAACGCACACAAAAGAAAATTGGCCTACCGACTGTTTTGAAACTTGGTGGCGGGATAGAGAATTTTATTGCGAATATTTTAATGCAGTAAAATTTCTTATGAACGAATAATTAAACATTTTACAAGGTTTTGATTGAAGAAAATCGGAGAAAATACAAACAGATATTATGAAATATCTGTAGTTTATAAACACTAGGTCGCTGGAGGTTGATGATGTTTTATTGCATTTTATGCATTTTTCGACGAATATGATGGTGTGAATTAAAACCCATGCGTAACAATAATTTTCTAATTATTTTATTCTTTTTTGAAAATTCAATATTTTTGGTTATTATACTAAATACTTACTATTTTACTAGGAGGTTCAACGATGTTAGTATGGCGTGGTAAAAAAACGACAGACCTTTCTTGCGACGGTGCCAAGTTCGAATTGAACCCGGTAATCCGATATTTTGTATTTTTTTTTTAATTGTGACTGACTAGATGCACCACGATAAACATTAGTAATAATTATGTCAAAGCGCATAAATGTTGATTTACGATAATTATAATCGCTTTATTTTATTTTATTATGATGCTTATATTTTATTGTAATTTGAAATTATTTATGGAGTATTCATTAAGTGTATGCGAATAAATTAAAATCAATTTTCGTTTTTCGTAAATGTTGTATGTAACAAATTAATTTATAGTTCACCATTTATGTTCAATTCTTCAAGAATTATAATTATTATTAAATTGGCTTAAACTCTATTAAATTTTAATAAAGCTTAAACTTTATTAGCTTTAAACTCCGTTTAGAATCGTTTTATTGAAAAAATGATTTATCATTTCTTTAAAATTCAATACACCCGTCAAGGTATCCCATTCTAAATAAACTCAAACTTAACAACTTTTATTATAATTACAACTATGACGCTTCAAGGCTTAAATAAACATAGTCATAGTTAGCGGGTGGTATACAAAAAAACAACTTATATTTCTATACCTACGTATATTACTATGTTATATTCATATTTTATTCATTACAATAATTTTTAACCTTGACTATTTATTTATTTGATGATTGAATAAAAAAAAAAAAAAAAACACTGTAAAAATTTAATTTTTGGTCTTTATTTTTTTCTTTGGTGTTAACAAATATTCTACTTTAAAAATTTGATATTATAAGTAGAGTTTTCTTAACTTTTCAGAAATAATATTTTCAAATTTTTCAAAAGTTAGTGTAATGACAGAAAATCAGACTTTTAATAGAAACCTACGCATTATTAGAGCTTTCTATGCAAGGTAATCAAAAATTGATATTTTTATTGGGAATTTGGGGAATTTTTTTTATAAAGATAACATATTAAAGTACACTTTATTAGAATTTTTTTTCGTCATTAAAGAAAAAAAAAATATAATAAATAAATAAATAAATAATCATGAAATTCGAAAATAAAGGCAAAAAAAAATAGTGAAGAAAATAGGTTCAACCGATCTATATGAAACCTGGTATCTAAGTGGAGAATATCATTGCAAATATTTTCACGTATGAATAACTAAACATTTTTCAGAGGTTTGATGTTTGATTTCAAAAAAAAAAAAAAAAAAAAAAACAGAGAAAGTACGGACAAATATTACGGTATATTTTTAGTATACCAACACCCTAAAAGTCGATAATGTTTTTTCGCCATCTTATGTATTTTTTGACGTTGAATACTATAGTATGAAATAAAATCCACACGCATTAATAGTTTTCTTGTTTTTATATTCTGGAGATACAATATGTTCGTATATTATATTAAATACTTACTATTTTAATTGTTTTCAATGCTGTTTTCGTAGTCTAGTGGTTTTGTTAAAATGACTGGATGCGATGATCCGGGTTCAAACCTTACCCCGGTAAACTACATTTTTTTCACTTTTTTTAGATGTGACTGATCAGAGGTGACGAGATAAACATTATTACTAATCGTATTATAGCAAATTAATGTTGATTGATGATTATATTTTATTGTAATTATAAATCATTTTAAATCATTTATTGAATATACATTAGGTGCGAGGGAATTACAATTAAAATCATTTTCGTTTATTTTTAATGTTGTATGTAACAAAATTATTTTTAGTTCAACATTTAAGTTAAATGTGTATATACTTATAATATTACGTAAGATCAATTTACAATCACACAAAAATTAATAAATTTTTTTTATTCCGGTTGAATTTTGACCACTTGGTTAAACCAAGAACTAGGGAGTAACTATACAAATTTGATTATTTACATGAAAATGGTATTGCACTTGGATTATTCAGTTATAAAATAACAATTGTTAAACATATTGATAATTACATATTTTACATTAACGTAATCTCCGCTCATAATCGTTTTATTGAAGAAATGATTTATTTCTGTATAATTTAGCACACCCGCCAAGAGTATACCATCTAAGATGCGAAGAATACCCATTGTGTAAATTACAACCTTTAAAAAAAAAAAATGGTTTCTCTTTCTGAGAACCATTTTTCGTATAGAAATACTCGTTGATTAGTAATTCTATAGATCTTAAATCACACCCAGATATTATTCTAGAAAGGTAATTTACTAAATTTATTAATATATTTTCCAAAAATGATGAAAATCTGTTAAAAAGTTGACAAAATAATATGTTCTTATCGGAATTTTTATAAAAATATGTTTCTTAATAGAACTTCAAAAATAATGGAGCTAAAACTCACCAGCTATTAAAAGTGGTCAAGAGAACACTTCATAAAAATTTTAAAAATATTTGATCAATTTTGTGTTAAGTTAATGAAAAATTTTAAAAAAATCGGAGGAAGTATGGAATAGTAAAGAATACTCATTTTGCGAAGTACATTTTTTTTACCAATTTTTAGTAATTGAAAAAAAAAACTTCTTGAAATAAATTAAAATCTTAAGGAAATCTTATCTTTAAATATAAAACAGCATAATTATTTAAATACTCAGAATACCAACCATAAAATTTAAATTCAAATTTTCTCCATAATGTTATTTATAAACAATATGACAACATAATTGAAGTGAGTTTAGAATGTCATATATCATTATATACAATTTTATATTATAAAATATTGATTTGATTTTGTGTATAGAACAATAAAATTATATAGATCATGCAGATTTAGTTATAGGAGTTTTGTTGCGATCTAATAATGTAATCAGTGATCACATTTCATTTCCCATCACTGTTACTGTATAGCCAAGAATAACCAGAGGCGTGTCGAGAGGGTGGTTATGGGGGTTCAAACCACCCCCCAAATTGACTGGCAAATTTTTTCTTGACGTCATTCTATTTAGAAAATAAAAAATATTATGGGTAGTGAATGCTCTGTACGATTACATATAGTTGTAATGTACCCGATATTGGTGTCTTTAAAAGAAAACCCTTGCATGGAAAACGAATCGGGTTATAAATAATTGAAATAAATTGCAAAAAAAAATTGCTGCAAGTTCTTGGATGTGACTGCACATATTGAATAAAAAAATATATATTTTCTAAAAATGTTAGTTGATAAAGAGATAGAACAATTTTTAATAAAAACGAAAACACACGTTCTGCAAACAGGAATATATTTAATTTAAAAATCACATCATGATCGAAATTTATGGACTTAATTTTACTAATTATTTTCTTTTACTCTGATAACAGTAGGTAATTATTTCATAAAATGTATACAAATATGCAGAGTTTTATGATATTAATATTATTTGTTTTTTTTTCAAATGTATGTTTGTAATATTTCACTGTAAAATCATTAACATAATTATAGAGTTACTATATTATTTTACTATCTATTGAATCTATTGATATTATTATGACTATATTATAAGTTAAATACTTACTTGAATTTAAAAATTAAAACCACCCCCAAAATATAATTCTCGGCACGCCCCTGAGAATAACGTAATAGGTAATAAAATACCAATCTGTAATTTTTCTAAACTCTTAATTGAAGAAATGTTTTAAAATAAAAACAAATGGATGAAAAAAAAATGTATTTAAAAAAAAGAAAAAAACTTAGCTTTCGTATTTAAAATAATGTCAATATACATAATTGTATTATTCTTATTTATTTAGTAAACACAAAAACAGATATAATTTTATGTAATGTAAATAATATACGTTATATTCAGAAAAATTGTTATTCAGTGTTATTCGTTACATAGGTGGTCTTAAATTGCCTATTCGATACGCCGTGCTAGCTGTTCGGCATATTCAACAATAATAGTATATTGATGGGGATCCGTTCAAAATTCTAACAGTCAAAATCAAGACACTTAAAATCCCGGCTTTTATAATCCCAACAGATCAAATTTCTGACTGTTTAAATTGAAATTTTGAATTGTGCTAGTGCGGGAAGGCAATTATTTCAGTTTCAAATCCGAGAATTTTTACAATCTTAACTTTATCGCATTAAAATATAAAAAAAAAATAGTTATCTGTATAATATCAATACATTTGTATAATACATTTACTAATAATTGAAATTACATTTTTTCATTTAAAAATTGTAGTTATAAATAATAATTATCATTATCTAAAAATAAAATATTGCCGTGATCTAAGAGACTAGTCGAATTGGCCATTAATTTCGCATGTAATCTATCCTATCTTTTATTGTTTTTATATTATTAATTTCCTTCGTTCAGAATTGTATTATTGAAGAAATGATTTATCGTTTATTTAAAATTCTACACATTGACCAAAAGTATGTAACCCGTGTTTTGAAATTATACTAAAAAACTTAAATTAAATGTATGAAAATTCAGGTTGTGGCATATTTTATCGATTTTTTGATATTTTTAATACACGGTTGGAAAAAGTATTGAGAATTTTGAATAATGACAACTCAGCTAGATGTAATTTTCAATCTAAAAAGTTACTGATTAAAATTTTTTAACCCAGAAATCAGTACCTAAAACTCGGCTTCACAGAAGAAGAAAAAATCGTAAGATTTTTATCTAGCCCAAAAACGTATTTAACTAATTTTTAGTGTTCTGTATAATAAAACTGTGTTTTTTTAAAGATATTATTTTAAATTAAACTGTGTAGCTCAGTTTCTTTTTTATAAGATAGGTACATTTATATTATATACCGTATAATATGGTATTATGAAATATTGATTTTATAATTTAATAATTTGCTTTTTACAACAATTAAAATTATAAGTGGTTAATATGATGTATTAGTATTTATAACTATTTCGTTTGCAGGTGAAAAAAATAATTTAGTAAAATTAAATATTTACGGTGAAATGGAATCAGATAAACAAATCTTATTATTTGATTTATTTCAATATTTCATACTCGGAAATTCTCATACGACTGGAAATGTTAACCTGATGGATAGGTATTAGTGTATTACCGTTCATAGTATTTAATTAAAATTTGGTTGAATATTATCTATAACGTAGTATTATAATTGATATTCATTACTGTTTTGTATGCATAAGATTGGATAAGGAAACGGAGTTCAGTTTTATTCGAACAAATAAATTTTAAAATTTTAATTTATTTATCGATTTACTAATTAAATGGAAAACAAAGTACGTTTAAATATTGTTTTATTGACAAATTTTAATTATTTAGAATATGTGAGATTTTCATTTATGAATCCATCCAATTTAATTTATCCAAAAAGTAAATCATATATTATGTTAAAGATTATCCTCTGCTTAAGAAATAATAATATGGGTAACCACTCATCTTATTGAAAAATGTGTCTATTACTCATGAAAAAAGAGAAAAAAAACCGATTTTAATATGTTACGTGACAAAGATAACCGAGTCAGGTACTATACATTCCCGTTAAAAAAATACCTATCTTATCTAAAGAATAATAATAAAAAATATTTTCGTGGTAGAAATAGAAAGTTAAGTATATTAAAAAAAAAAAAGGTTTTTACCATAAAAAGTTGGGCATTTTTAGTTCTACAACTTGATTTAAAGTACAAGCTTACTTAAACGATGTAACACTAGAAAGATCGTGCTACCATGACATTTCACTAAGTAACCAAAATAATCACTTTGTGAGGAAACAGGAAGCAATAAATAAAATATTTAGATTCTATAATAACTGGTCTTTGTGATATATTATTTAATAAGTTATAACAATTATTTAATTATGTTTAATTTAATTCATTGAAAATTTTCGCGGCACACCTACACATTATCAAGGCATACCCTTTGAGAAACACTGGCTTTAAATATTATTTTTTAGAAGTCATTTTTTGAAATTCTCAATAGTTTTCTCCACATTTGAAAAAAAACTACCCAAAATTTAACAAAAATGACTCGGAAAATAACTTTTATTAATTCAAAGTTTAAAAAAAATTAAATATAATAATACAAGAAATATTTTAACGAAAGAAAATTTTGAAAATTTTTCGAAGAAAAAATGTTTGAAAATTTTTTTTCTCATTTTTTTTTTTTTTTTTGACTTTTCTCAGTTAATAGAGAAATATCAAAAAAACTAGCAGGGTAAAATATATATATATATATATATATATATGTGTACTGTATATTTTGTCTTTATAACACACCTTAATATTTTTAAGTTAAATTGTCTTGAATAAACTGAAGGTGCGGTTAAAATCGTTTTATTGAAGAAATTATTTATTATTCCGTTAAAATTCAATACACTCATAAGAGTATCCCAATCGAGAAGTGAAGAATACCCAAGGTGTGAAGTACTTTCTTTTTTAATAATAATTTTATTTCTATTCCAACAATATTATATTAATTAAATTAAAAGTTTTTGGTTTCTATTGAAGAATATTTTATTGGCAAAATTAGTTATAGGTAAAAAAAAAAAAGAATTGGAAAACTGTGGTAAATTTCAATACATTCTGTTAGCCAAAATTTAATATACATATTTTCTTATGATTTGATAATTTTATGGAATGGTAGAATAAATAGGTTTATTTCAACGACAAAAATGTAATTTCAAAAATAAATTTAATGATGAAAACATTGTATATAATATAATTAAATTACATTTTGTCATTGTGCTGTTAAATACTATTGTATCTTCATAAATAAACATAATTTTTTATTAAAAATAAAAATCCTTTCTCTCTTCTTTTAATTTTTCTTTTTCTGAAACATCAAATTGTTGTTATTACAAATTATAATAAATAAATATGAATAAGTAACAATGAAATAGTATTACATTCCTCTATCGTAATATTAGTGTTATTAAAATAATAATTAGGACTCAGAAGATTATATACTAAAAACTACTAAGATATGTATACAATTATTTGCTTAAAAACACAGATATCTGCGTTGAAATATACTCTCAAAATAATTTGTAAACTATTATAAATATAAGTACAAAAAAAAAAAATTTTGTACCAATTAAAAGTTTTATTTTAAGCAATATAACAATTCACAATTGAAGTCTTTGATAAATGTTCAAATGTAAATGAGGGCCATGATTATAGGCTATTATGGTCTTTTACATAGAAAAGCAGAAAGGTTTGAACCCAGTACCGTCGTATCCGAGTAATACGGCTTAGCCACTCGACAAGCGATGACAACCATTGAAATAGTAGTTATTTAATGAAATAATCATAAAAAATTCTAAAAATTCAATAATTAGAAAACTATTAAAAAAATGTAATTGCATCAAAATATTCGCAATGAAATTCTCCCTTTATGTACCATGTTTCAAAAAGATCGGTTCAATCAATTTTCTTTTATGTATGTTAAAGTGTATAATTATAATTTTAAGTAAAATTAACGAATTTGATCGAAATTCTGAATTCAAAAGGTTATAGAGAAAAAAATTGACTTACAATTTTCAAGATTTTTTCAGATCAATTAGACATGTATGTGAATGAGATCATATATTTAAATTTAAAGTCTTAATATCAAGAATTTAAAATTGTATAACTTAAAAACTAACAAAAACATAATATGAGAAATTTCCAGTATTTTTAAAATGCTATAACGAACTCAAAATTGATCAAATATCTTTGAAAATTGTATGAAGTATTATGGTGACCATTTTTAGTAGTTAACGAAAGTTTCGAGTTTACGAAAATTTTGGTAATAGCATATTTTACAGTTTTTTGTTAATTTTTCTAGTTTTTGAAAAGAGTATTGTCAAAATTGAAAAATTACTTAGGTACTTAAAGTACCATCTGGGTATAATCTATAGAGTTACTGATCGAAATTTTTGGACAAGTATTTCTATACGAAAATATGTATCCAGAGAGAGAAAAAATATAAATAAACATCATTGTAAAATCATAAGTTTTTTCGCTTCACTCAGAATCCAAAATAAACATAATTTTAAAAACACCAGCTTCATACCTCTTCTCAAAATCTAAGATGATAATACAAAAAGTTTTTTTAGATTCTGAATGAAGTGAAGAAGCTAGTGTTTTTACAATGATGTTTATTTTTTTATTTTTTTTATTTTTTTTTTCTGTGTACAACTTTGTACTTTAGAGAGGTCATTTTTTGAATTTTTCAATTCTTCAATTTTTTTTTTTGGAAAAAACCACCCAAAATTTGACAAAAACGACTCGGAAACCATTATTTTTTGATCCGAATTTTCTAAAAATTTAAACATACATAGAAAATCCTATAAAAAAGATTTTGGCGCAAGAAAATTTTGAAAATGTGAAAAAAAATTTTGGACATTTTTTGAAAAATTTTTTTTTTTCTTATATTATTAACTTCCTTGGTTCAGAATCGTTTTACTGAAGAAAATGATTTATCGTTTCTTTAAAATTTAATTCGCCCGTCAAAAGAATACCACCCGTCGTGCGAAGTACACCCATCGTGCGAAATATGTCCGGCTTTTTTTTACTTAAATATGTATGCATACAAATTTTAAGGACATATTAAATTCAGTGTTTTAAATCGCATAAGTGCTCACATATTTTGGTAGTTTATATAGTGCATAAACTTCCGGGTAAAAGGTATAACTTTATTTTTATTAAAATTGCCATAATTACCAGGAATCACATTGTACTTAATCAAATGCATGCTGTACAGTTCATGAGCTTCATTATTTTTGTAACGATCCTAGAGAAATATATATAAATAAAAAAATACCTTGAAAACAGTGATTCAAATATCATGCACAAATCTAATAATTATAATGATATTATAAAATGCACGAGCTAAACATTGTTTTTGTATAAAATGACTGGCATAAATAAACAAACAAAATGCTATTACTGATGATAAGTTTGGTATTATAGTTAAAACATTGAAACATGAGAATAGATTGACGAAATTATAAAAATTGCTGTGTTATAAAAATAATATTATTAAAGAATCATTTATTTACAATTACGTAAGCACGTAGATATTTTTTAATTGGTTGAATTGCTCATAATATTATACATTTCTATCTTTTGAATCATATTCTTAAATTTGTTTAAGTTTTAAAATTGTTGATTGTATTTAAAATCATAAAAAAACATCACAGCAATATATATTTTTTAATCATCATTGATTTGACTATAGGAACAATAATTCGATTATTTTCTTCCGTACCTACATAATATTTTTGCTACAGCCAAGTTACGAGTAGTTCCTGGATTTACTCATACATAATACATTAGTATTTAAAGTTTATTCAGATTCTTAAAATCGTTTTTTGTTCTTTTTACATTAGTAAGTACCTCTAAATGTGATGCTTATCAATTATAACTATTTTCCGGTATGCCTCTAAAAACTCCCATTACATAAAACGAAAATGCGATCGAGCTTTCAAATTTTCATCTTTAATATGCTTTGTTAATTCCAACACACTCTATTTATTTTTTTTGACTTTCAAATTTAAGGCTCGAAAAATCGAATTTCAATTCTATTTTAAAGTTGTAGGCTTATTATTTTTTTCCTTTTTTTCATGTGTGATATGTTACATTACGTGCATAAAGGTCCCCGCAAACTGAAGCGGTTGCGGTGGCAGTAAATATTGATTTCATTGGTAAAAATGAGAATAACCATACAGGAGCGAAAATATTACTGCTGTGAAAATTCGTCAGCCCGTGGTTGACGCGATAATTTTTAATTTTCGCTGCGTGCACTATTTTATCGTCCACCACAGCGGTAATTATTACAAATTCTCAACTTAATTTTTAAATGCCGAAATATTTGCCTGCTTATTGTGAATATCATGTTGTAAATTTCATATACCCATTTACGTTTTTATGTAAATATTACAAGGTATTAGTATATTATAATTGACACGTTCTTTTTCATATATTGAATATAAATTAATCTTATACATAAAAATTAAAATAAAATAATTATGTTCTTTGATTGTCCTTAATCTTTTGTTAAAGCTGACCAAGTCAAACATTCCTCATCTTCTGAGGACGACGAAAAATATAAATTTATATTTAGTAGAATTATTTAAGACTTATTTAAGAAGACGGAAACGTATTTAAGAAAAAAAAAAACGGAATGAAAACGCTTAAACATAAGTTACAAGAGGTAACACATGAAATTATTTTAATTATTTTTCATCGTTGCGAAAATAACTGCTTCGATATGAGTTTAACGGCGATAAAATAAAAACGCCACGGCCACCGCTTTGTTTCCGCCAACGCTTTCATGTGTGTGAACCTTAACATGCAAATGGCGGGATAAAACGGGATCACTTTCTAAAAACACCCCGTTTGTAGTTTTTCGGGACAAAAGAACATGATGCTCAAAAAAGGGACAATCCTATTTTTAATGGGACGTGTATATTATAATATATATCAATGATTATAAAATATACATTGAAAATGCAAATGAAATTCGACAACTGTGATGATGAAATTAAATATGTTTTAAGAGAAAAAAAATCTAGTTCCAATATAAATAAATTGAGACTTTTTGATTAATTAATTTATTTTATAACTATTTTGTATGTTAAATAGTATACCTAGTTTAAAACGAACATCTTGCATAATTTTTTACCTGAGCACTAATAACTGGAATCGACATAGCACTTCTCAAATAATCAAGCATAATATGATTACGAAAGTATAGTCTATTGTCCTCCTCCATGTGACATCTATAGTAATTAATTAAAACATCCGATTTATGTATAAATGGATGTTTTAACGTTAAAAATAAATAAAACTGTGCAATGCAGTTTTCCTCGATGTCTTCCACAATATCTTCCTTATTATCTTCCTCATCGTCTCTTTCAATGCCTTTCTCAAAATCTTTCTTTGATTTGTTTGTTAGTGTCTGTAACTTGTTTGAATTCTTGATTACCCAACCATCTAACCGTTCAATATCTTTTTCCCAAGGTTGTACAAGTAGATCTGTCTGCAAAAAAAAAAAGAAAAATGTATGATTATGAATTATTATAATAGTTTTAAGAGTCCGATACTCTTTTTTTAATGCAATACAAAATAATTTGTTTGTTCAAGTTTCATTTATTTTTACCTACCTAATGGTAAGGTCAATGAATTTTATGTATTTAGATATTTAACATACAAAAATTATTTAAAAAGTGGCAAATTACAGCAAATAATTATTTATTTCAAAATTTTTCTTATTTTTAATATATGTTATAATCATATTTAATTTTTAAAATTATACGTTGGTTATGCCTAGGACACGAAAAGGCATATTTTGGAATAAATAATTATTTGCTGTAATTCGCCAATTTTTAAGAAGTTTTGAAATTGTTCAGAAAATGTATATAATATTTTTTAATTTTAGATTCTGAACGAAGTGAAGAAGCTTATGATTTTACAATGATGTTTATTTTTTATTTTTTTTTTCTCTTTCTGTAAACACTTTTTCGTATAGAAATACTTGTCCGAAAATTTCGATCAGTATCTCTATAGAAACAGAATCACACCCAGATAGTACTTTAGAGAAGTCATTTTTCCAATTTCTCAATACTTTTTCTAAGCGCGGTGAAAATATTATGTCGAAAAATTAACGAAAAACGGCAAAATATGCAGTTACCGGCATTTTCGTAAAATTGAAAATTTATTTTTACCATAACTTCTACAATAATGGAGCTAGAAACTTGAAACCTTCACCAACTGCTAAAAACGGCGAAAAAAACATTTTCTAACAATATCAAAATGATTTGATCAATTTTGAGTTAAGTACGGCATTTTGAAAATTTCGGAAATATCTCATTTTTTGTTAGTTTTTATGCAATAAAAATTTTGATTTTTGATATTAAGACTTGAAAATTTAAAATGATCTCACTGACATGTGTCTAATTCAGTGGCGGCTCATATGTAAGTGCACAAGTGCACGTGCACTACCTACAAGAAATTTAAAAAATATTAAATCATAATAATACTACTTAGTTCTGTAGGAGTATGAAGATTATGTTTGAACATTTTAAG
>JAIPRM010001658.1:18202-36008 GCA_025469315.1 Stegophylla sp. TES_Ste_2020
TATTAACTTCCTTCGTTCAGAATCATTTTACTAAAGAAATGATTTATCGTTTCTTTAAAATTTAATACGCCCGTCAAGAGAATACCACCCGTCGTGCGAAGTACACCCATCGTGCGAAGTATGTCCGCTTTTTTTTCTATTGGTCTTTAATTTATCAAAAAATAGTTTATTTAAAGAAAGATATTATATTACATAATTGTATTAAATTTAAGGGAATTGAAGGAAATCAATAATGTTTCATAAGTTAATGAAAATAAAATAATAAATAATTATATATATTAGCATTGTTCTAATGTGAACCACTATAAAAGTGATCTAAACTAAAAAAACACGTGTTATCTTTATAATTAATGGCGGAAAAACAATTTTTGGAAAAGTTACTGCATAGAACCTTTTCGTTCCCTGACCGCGCAATGTAAAAATATAATTATTTACCCTACAATTGAATTTGGTTATTAAGTACTGCAAATGTTTATCCATATTGTTAGAGTCAAAGTCATCTGTTTTCAATAAATTAATTGCTTTTTCCAGATATTGGATCACTTCAGACTCGTGGCCGTTAGTTCCTTTTGATAGTTTCGTACAAAACACTGCGTTAAATTCAGCTAACCACTTATACGCAACAACCTTATTTTTTGGAGAGTTGTGTCCATCAGAGACATATGCCATTAAAATGTCAATGCCTTAAAGTGAAAAGTACATTATATTATTATTTCCTTTTGCTAATTATAAAGTAATTATTAATTTTACACAGTATACATAATAGCTTTTAATTGAAATTCTTGACAATTAGTCAAATTATTTCTTTTTAAAATTAGGATTGAAAAATTATTAGCCAATAAAATTAAAATTTGAAATTAAAATTAAAAGCCTAACCTATAGTTCACAAAAAGCAATGCTCAAAGTTATTCCAATAATTCATCTATTCTGTGGTTATTCCAATTATAACATGATCATTATTTTCATTATTTCCACTCGCAAATTTCTCACAAAAATGTTGTAAAACACACATTTTTCATATTATATTTTGGGACCAATTTTTCAGAGATTTCTGTAAATGTATTTCGAAAATATATTTATTATAATAGTTCTGGTAAAACCATTTTCACTTAGGTCGGAGTTTTTCAAACGTTATCTTGTTCTATGATATCAATAATCGATTATTCCACTGATATTATTGTGTGGTTTGATATTAACTGAATACATCTTCGAGGTATTTTCGAATCTCTAAGTTGTATACTTGTATACAATTCGTTTTCAATGATTAAATGATATACAATTATTAGGTTTTATCATTCGATCAATAAATATAATCCTCATTTTTCTCAAAAGCTCATATCCAAAATAAAAGTATGGACACTAATGACTACAAAAAAATGCACAGCAAAAAATAGTGTTATAATATTCTAATGACAATATTTACCAATTTGTACAGTTTTAAGGTTTTTTTTTCGTATCTCAGAATCCATGTTGATGGCTTCAGTCAGAATTGTATGTAATATATTTTCATTAATATCTTCACCACTTTCAATATTCTAAAATTAATTTCAATATCAATAAAATTTATAACGAATGCCTGATAAATTTTTTTTTCGCCAAAAATTAAACCTCTACGAATTTTATTATAACTATTTTACAATTTTTCTCAAAGTCATTAGTTTGAAAAATGTAAACAATTTTAAAATGTATCTTTTACTCAGTGACTCTTATTTCATTTACTTTGAATTTTGATACAGATTAAAAGTATGCATATTAATAGTAATAGTATAAAAATATAATAGAAATAATAATATTCTTAAGTATTATTAATTTATATTACCACTATTAGGTTATATAAGTATCAACAATTTTAAAGAATGCGAACTCTAACTAGTAACTACTATTCATTATTGCATATCTCTTTTACCATTAGGCCGACTTTAATTATCCAACTTCTATTTTACATTCTGAATGAAGTGAAGAAGGTAGTGTTTTTACAATGAAGTTTATTTTTTCTTTCTTCTTTTTTCTTTTCTATAAACACTTTTTCATATGGAAATACTTGTTTAAAAATCTCAGTCAGCAACTTTTTGAAACTAAATTTTCCTTTAGTTGGCACTTTAAAAATATCATGTTTTAAATTTTTCAATTCTTCATTTTTTTTAGGGGGGGGAAACTATCCAAAATTTGACAAAAAAGACTCGGAAACCATAATTTTTTGATCTAAACTTTACGAAAATTTAAATATAGATAGATATTAATATGAGAAACATTTTGGCTTAAGAAAATTTGGAAAATATGAAAAAAAATTTGGACATTTTTATAACACATTTATTTCTTATTATTTTTCCCCCTTTTTGCTATTTATATGACAAAAAAAAAAATAAATAAATAAATTAAAGCGAAGTAAAGTAAATTATAGACAAGAAAGCCGGACAAACTTCAGACCACGGATATTCTTCGCTTTCCAAATCAGATACTCTTCGTAAATGTATTAAAAATGATGACTATTATTGTTCTTTATACTATTAATTTCCTTCGTTCAAGATCGTACTTTTGAAAAAAATGATTTATCATTTCTTTTAAATTATACACACCCACTAAAAGTATCAGACCTGAGGAGCGAAGAATACCTTGGTGTGAAGTATCTCCGGCTTTCTTGTTTATACTTTACTTATCTTTGCTTTACTTTACTTATCATTGCTTTATTTTACTCAACTTTATTTTTCTTTAGTTCAGTTAACTTTGCTTTCTTTTTGTCCTTATGTCTAGCATTTATTAAAAAAATTCAAAACTTCAACTGTCAATAAAAATAATATTGATGTAAGTTTTTTATGTAATTTTTTTGGAAATTTTATATTTACTGTATTTTTTGAAATAAAATATTTTTTTATCAACTTAATATCAATGATAAAAATTGTTGGCAATATTAACTTAAATCATTTACATCAAGACGGCTTCACACCAAAATGTCAAAGCCGAAATTATCACGCTCAAATTTAATGGTTTAGACCCAAAAGCATTTAGCTATAAACCAGTTACCATCTTAGTGAACTATTGATGCTGGTCGATCTTATAACGATTAGGTATAAGGCGATCCCTCACATAACCTCCTCAGTGGATTCATCGTGATTTTTCGTGGCTCGTGAATACATTATAGAATTAAAATATGTTCTACTGATTTATAAATAAGCCTTTACTAAGCTTAGACTCCTTTAAACCCGATATTTTTGTGATCACTATACGAAAAAGTATTTTTAATGAGTGCTTTATATTTTGGGATATCACCTTGTTTTGTTCATAGTAAGGTCAAATTAAACAAAAATCTTAATTGAGAAATTGATTTTAAAGTTTTCGAATAATTCGGTTCACTTACCACTGTAGATTATTAATAATTTGGTAATAATTAAATGAAATATGATTGTTAATATAAAATTTTTCAATGAGTTTTATATAAATAATTCACTAAACAATTAATAATTAATATGATTGATAAAAATTAAGGCGTGAAAAAAAAACGAAATTTCAAAAATTTGATAAAAATAAATTAGATCTGAATAAATTAAACCGTTTAAGTTTGATTCAGCTTTGGATCAACATTAATTCAATATTAACAATATTAACGATAAATTTAACAATTTTATGATAATAAAAATACAAATTAAGTTCAAACTTTTAAGTACATTAATATAAATCAAATCATAGTCAGATAAACTTACCTTTCGAAGTTTTTCAATTATGTTTGGATACGTTAATTCCGCAATATACTTGGTAAGTAAATTATCTATAATTAAAAATGGAAAACATTTTTATTAAGAATTTTATTACCGTGAGCATTACAATTTGAATTCTTTGAACATTCAAATATAAAATGTTATAGTTAGTTTTTGTTGTTGAATGGTGCCTCAAAAAATTTAGATACAAAATTAGATATTCATACAAATAACATAAATAACCCTTATTATATAAATATATAATATAAATACTTGTACTAGACATTTGAATTAATTATTATTTAATTAAACAGTTACATTATTAATAAATATTAAAAAAGGAAAAATTACGTTGATAAAAATAAAATAGTTTTCAAAACTTCAGTTCTTAGAGAAAATGAACGTTGATGTTAATTGATTCAGTGGTGATCAAACTATTCTATTATGGAAGAGGAGAGTTATTTTTTTAACATGCACATTGAATATTCAGAAGACCAATTTATTAATTTCATGAATAAACTATAAAAATCAGTTAATTTTTATTAAGTCCAAAAGTTAATAACGTGGCCATGATATCCAATAATACTTCAAAGTTTTATTTTATGTTTCAGTTATAAATATAAACAGAATGTTTTCGATAATACTGTGTTTGTTGTTAAACAAAAAATATAAACACATTTGAAGCTTTATCCAAAATGATTTAAAGAAGAACGGTTTATTTCGTTTTAATTAAGTGGGGAATATATTAATAATTAATGTGTTTCTATTTCGAAACAAAATATGTCTGAAATTGTATTTAAATCACTTTTAAGTTAAATTAATTATTTGTATCGTTTCGTTTTGAGACAGTTATTAATATGTACTTAATGAATTTAAAATCTTATGCTAGGACTGCTAGGAGGTCGTATTCATAGACCATAGACACCTATTTTATAAAATTATAATCTTGCCGAGAGACCTTAAGTAAGAATTTACGGTGTATAATATAGACTTGTTTTAGAAATAAGCAATAGGATATATTTTTTTTTTGTTTAGAAATAAAAAAATATACTTATCATTTTTGTAAAAGAATAATTTGCCACTCTTATCTTTTATATAAATACACTGGGTAAATATATCCATATGATATTCTTAACCATTGCATAAAATAAGATAATAAGAACATACCTTTTAGATTTTGAGTGAAGCGAAAAGCTAGTGGTTTTACAATAATGATTATTTTTTTTCCGTTAGCACTTTTTTTCTTTGGAAAAACTTGTCCAAAAGTTTTTACCAGAAACTTTTTGAAACACAATTTGTCTCTAAAACTTTTGATAGGTTATTTTTCTGTTTCATCTTTTCTTTTAATCCAAACTTTCCAAAAATTTAAATATAGATATATAATAATATGAGAAATGTTTTATGGCAAGAACATTTTTAAAATTTGCAAAAAAAATTTTGGACACTTTTTTTCTTGCACTTGTTTTCCCATCGATTTTTTTTCCTCTTTTTAGTTAATAGTGGAAGATATAACACTGGTTGAGTACAAAATATATATTTCTTTGTTTTATTAAAAAAATTTATAGTTTCTGAGTAAAATTGTCTTGTATAACTAAAGCTCCCTCTCAAAATCGTTTTATTGAAGAAATTCCCTTTCGTTTCTTTAAAATTTAACACACCCACAATCTCACCTGAGAAATGAAGAATAACCATGGTGTGAAGTATGTTTGGCTTTAAAAACATAAATAAACTCTTTTTTACTATACATTTGGTACTAATCATAAAAAAAAAAAAGTAAAAAATTGTTATCATAGTAATCTAAAAATACCACTAAATTGTATGCAGAATTCTCATAAAAGTTGATATAAGACATCATTCTCACCATTTTAGCACCACCGTGGTGCTAAAATGAAAAAAAAAAATAATGTGACACGGAATTTTAGGGAAGCGTTTTGTAAGAAATATTATTTTAATACTAAAATATGGATTTGAACTTTTAACAGTATTTTATTTCTTTTAATTTTAGCACTTTTCATTAGCACTACGGTTGTGATAAAATGGTGAAAATGACTTCGTATACCAATTTGTATAAGAATAGTTCATACAATTTTATTTAGTGGTAATAATAGTTTTTATTTATCATTAAAACTCTAAATTAATTTTTTTTGTAGGTCTTTCAACACCAAAAGTATTGTAAAAAAAGAAAAAAAGGTATTTTCTTATTTGATTCATTGATTAGGAATATCATACAGAATACCATTTGTGTTATTGTGTTATATAAATATTATAAAATTTGAATAAAAATATTATATTATATCCTATCTCTCCTTCCCTCACCCGTTTAATCACCACCGAATTAATCCTTCTTAAATATTTAAACCTACTTTGAGTACCAATATTAAATTAATTTGTGAGATCAAAAACGCCAGAATCATTACCGAATGATAAATTATATTATAATTTTTTAGCATAGTTTTTAACGTACCCAAATATGTGTATTCTTTCAATTCTATGTTAGAATTATTCATATGGTCGTATAGTTCATCACACAAATCATTGACGGATTGACTTATTTGTCCATTCTCATTAATGCAATTTTTTACATATCCCTTAGCCATTTCATTGGCTTTATAGTTTAACAATCTATCCTTTAGTCACAAATAAAAAATATGCATTAAAAAAAAATTGTTTTTTTTCTCGCCTCTCAGTTTGTATATTCTTTATTTGCAACATTGAAATACAACTACGAAGTCCATAATATTTTTAATTGGAAAAGTAATTCAAAACATCTGTTATATAATATGACCTATTTCACATACTTAAGAAGAAATTGCTAATTTAATATTTGAGTATTTTTTTTTTTTAACTGGATTTAAAAGCTATAATTTTGATATGGATGCAAACATTCTAAAAAATTAGAACAGTTACTTTAAAAATACAATTCGATCCTCTAAAAATTATTGATAGGTATCATAAATATACATTATCAAACATATTTTAAAGGTATTATACAGAGTCAATAGACAGTGCACAAAATTAAAATATTTACTGTTTCCTCATAGAATAAACTAATAATGCATAATGCCTCCAAAAATCCCATTTAAAAGTTCTGGCTAAGTCTAAAGATACAGTGGCGTCATTTGAAAGGTGGTGGTAGGCAGACGGAATAATTTTCCCCACCCTAGATTTTCATGGGTGGTCAATTTTTGGTGCCAGTCACTTTCAGCAGATACGGCTAAAATGGTGTCCTCGTTCCGACGTCATAAAATGTTTCATAAATTCTAATAAATAAATTCTAATGAATATTATTCTCTAAATCTCACAAACGCTTGAGTAATTTTTTAGTGATTACCTATCGTGAATAATGACAAAGCTGCAAAAGTCGATCTACAAAGAGTTATTAGTATATGTTCAGTTATTGAATATCATAGATGACCTTTAAGAGCTTAATTATTGTTTGGGTGTTAGTTTTTGTTTCCACTAAAGCCATCAAAATTTAAAGCTTGATAAAATATAGAAAAAAAACATTACATTTAAATTTTATTTTATGAATGAATACATAGGATTCGAAAAGAATATAACATACATTTAACACAGAACACAAAACTTAATAATATATTGGTTTTATCGTTGATTTATGGAAAATAGTAATTCCATTTTTAAAATCACATAAGCTTGAAAATTTGTTAAATTTTTATTTTTTACAGAACTAAACATTTTATTGAATTAAATTCCAAGTACAGTTATAGGTTTTTAATATTTTTATTACTTTTTCATATCATAGTCTTGGATTTTTGAATTTTTGAGAAGTTATTTATTTAATTAGAAATTTTGCCAGCGTACCAAGTGGCATTATAATATATAATATACCAGTATTTTAACAAAATTGACATTAAGTCGATAAAATTTTTACCTTAACCTCAGAAAAACTGAAATGATGCCCCTGTATGGATGCAGAAGAACTCCGATTATCCGAACGCCAATCAACCGGACAAGAAAAAAAGGTACCTAATGTCTCCACGAACGTGCATTTTTTTCAAAATAAAAATTATGTGCCAAATCGGCTTCTTTTTTTCTTTTAAAATATATTATTATATTTATAGCTTATTCTTTTTTAGTTGAATATTATAGTAAAATTATTTGTTTATTATTACAAATTTGAAATTATACTACATACGTACATATTAATAATAAATATATTCATACAATTATATAACTTTCATATGTCTTATGCCAGTCATCCGGATATTTGCTTATTCGGACCACCCTTGACAATAATTAGTCCGGATAATCGAAGTTCTACTGTACTACGTTCAGTGTTCGAATTGGAAAAATAGAAGATGGTGTGCTCTCGGGCTTTTAATAAATAAGCGTCTCCTTAAACTATGTAATTCAAATACTATAAAGAGTAATTAGTAAGGATACTCCTAAAATCTCATAAAATAGCAGAGGAGCTTCGTCTCCCTGCGCACCTCTTCAATTCGAGCACTGTATACTTTTACATGCTTGTTTTTTTAAGAAAAACATTGTCATCAAAATAATTATAAACCTCACAACTCTCAGTTAAACCTATACTCTATATTATAATATATTATATAATATGTATAACCTAATTAACCTATACTGTATGGCACATATCAATAACTATGGGATGTAGGTAAAGGTAGGTATTGTATATGAACATCGCTCAATCGGTTAAACAATTTATATATTAAATGTAAGCCGAAGGTAACTTATGCTGAATTTGTGTCTATTAAACAGTGCCGTCCCGAGGACAGGGTCACTGGGGCACTTGCCCAGGGCCTCGCGTATATTCTATAATATTTGTAGGAGAAAAAATCTTTCCAACCATTTATAACTGACGACTTATATTTTAAATAGATTACAAATAATAATATCAATGTTTACAAATTAAATAACGTTTGTACAACTGGCTATAAATATGGGCATTGGGCAACATATTATAATTATTTTGAATTAGCTTACATATATTTATAAAAGTTTAGTCAAGTGCGTTCAAAATTGGTAGGTGGTACTCGAATATAAAAAGGCTGAAAACCGTCAGTATACCATTAAATTTCAATGTAAAATTGTAAATTCAGGGGCCTCGAATCATAATGATGTCCAGGGCCTCGCAAAACCTGGGAACGGCACTGCTATTAAATAAAATTAACAAAAAAAACAAGTTATTTTTAAACTGGATAATCAAAGTGTGAACATAGGTGGGATGGAGTATAGTAAGTATAGACTACCTATAGTTCATTTACGTTACTTTTTTCACAGAATCTTAAGCGTAAACCCTTAGGATTAATTATTTATTTACTTCGGTACTCTTCACTGGACTATAAATTGCTTTCACCAATAATTTGAAAGCTTCGGTGTTATTAGATTTAATACTTGACATAACTAATTCATAGTAAACACTAAACATGTGGAGCTTATTATATTCTTTACTGTACGTTAGTAATCCATTTTGTGCCACATTTTCCAATTTTTCTTTTTCTTCTTTTGTTAAATTCTAAGAAAAAAAAATAAATAAAAGTAAAAATACAATTTTTCAGCACAGTTAATAAAAGAAAAGAAGTGTGTACTTCGCTCGTCGGGGTGTTCTTCGCACGTCAAGAGGGATTCTCTTGACGGGTGTATTGAATTTTAAAGAAACGATAAATCATTTCTTTAATAAAACGATTCTGAACGAAGGAAGTATAAGAATAAATATAAAAAAAAGAATGTAAAAAAGTCGGAGTGTCGTGCTGGAATCGAACCCCGGCACTGTCGCGTGATAGGCCCATTGCGTTACTATTACGCCACACTATCATCACTTGATCTCGAAGGTGAAATAATAGGTATTAAGGAAAAAAAATATATTTCATAATTTCATGGAAATATTTCAAATTAAGAACCCTACTTCCAATACTACGATAGAAATTATTAATTTTTAAATATATTTAAAAAGGTGTACACAAGTTATATAGGTCTTCTTATCCTTAAATCGCATTTTATTCAAATTTATAAATTTACCTTATCCAATAGATAATTCCGATACATTAATATATACGGGTTTGGGTACTTTTCTTCATTTTTTAAATGTTTTAATTTTTCTTCTTCTAACGATATCTTATTATTCCAAGCTATTATTTCATTTGACTCATTGTTTTGAGAATCTTGCTGAATTATATTTCTTTTTAATGTAGAATAAAGTATCGACCATACTGCAATTTCTTTCATCGAATCAATTTCATCCTTGTATGTTTTTACAAGCACATTTTGTATATAGTCCATTCCTTGGAACAAATTGATAAAAGTACATAGTATGTTGTAATTAGTGGTCTAAGATTTCATGAAATTTCTTTCTTAGAATATTTCATTTTGATGAAAAATATAATAAAAATTTGATTCACTATCATAACAGGATATACAATAAATTACTTTATTTAAATTATTGCAGAATGTTATAGAAATATTTCTTAAATAATACATTATGCAATTATAAATTTCTTATTCATATTTATTAAGTGTTTTAAAATCACTAATATTAGTTATATCTAAAAGTTTTAACGGGATACTATAACTCTTTTATAGTATAGCTATTTGGTTTTAAATAAAATACGAATTTTCAATTTATAAAATAATATAATTTATATGATAATTTAGTATTTTTAAATAATAGTCTATAGCGTATATCCTAGAATATATCATATTTGCATACCATTATTAGTATATAAGTATAATCATCTTTTTTAGAATATAATTATTTATTTATTTATAATCAAGAATGGAAAACTAAATCATATTTTAAAATAAAATAACGTTTGTAATTATTATTCATTAAGTAGATAACAAGTCACTTATATTTCAATGCCAAAGTTTATTAAACAAAACTTTGAAGAAGGGTGAAAGATTCAAGTCTGAAATATTTCAAAGTGAAAATTTCATGTGAAATATTTCATATTCATAACCCAAGTTATAACTATAGATGAATGCATATAGTGCGACGATATCTGAAGCAATGTGTAAACGTGGTTAAATGATATGAATTTGAAAATTGAATTAAGTCATAATCATTTTAATAATTTTTAATTTTAAAATAATTTTTCATTTTAAATAATTAGAATAAAACACCATTTTTTAACAAATTCCCTGTACATAACTGACACGTGACAAAATTTTAAAAATGTTCAATTTATTATGTTCAAAAAAAATTTTCTGGATAGCCATCAAAGTTATTTCGTTTCACACAAGATTTCCGATAATGCAAACAAAATCTTTGAAAAGAAACATTTGTTATTAAGATAAAAATTATATAAAATATTACACATTTTACTTAACATACCATCTTCGACCACTTTTGATGCTAGTTTATAGTTCCTTGTGAAATAATGGGTGATCGCTGCATTGTAACACGATATTATAAACATAATATTCACGTTATAATATGACGATTTCTCCTGATCCTAAAAAAAAATAAAAAAATATTGTTATTTAATAATTTTAGTATTTTTGTATTCGAAATACTTTGTACTGATTTTGAATAATAAATTGTTTATATTATAATTGATAAGTCAATATTTGATTTTTAATGTGTAAAAAAGTTATGTATAATTGTTTTGAATAATTAATGTGAAAATAATTTAATTAAATAATAAATTCACTATAATATTAGTTCGATAATAAATAGAACGGCATTTATGTAAAATATTGCCATTTCATTAATTTATACTCCATTAAAAATCGAATATGTAATATGATAATATTTAAATATTATTTATTAAACTTAAACTTTTACGAGGAAAAGATTCTAAAAATTAAATGGGACTATATTAATTATTTTTAATTATTAAATAATTTTTATTGATGCGCATATAAAGATGGTTGTAGAATTCTAACATTGAGTGAAAATATTACATTGAAAGGTTTATCAAGCAAAATAGGAAAAATTATGCCAGATTTTCTAATCAATAAAATATAGAAAATAGGAAAAATCTCCTCAAGAATACATTTAATTTTGAAATAGATTTTGTTACATGTAACTCTAATACAGCAAATAATTGTCCATTGCTAACCTAACCTAACCACGGCTAAGGCGTAAACGATGTTTACTGTTTCTGTATTTCAGAGCTAAGATTTCCAACATAATAATAATATGTACTTATGTAAACACTTTTATAAAAATTTTTATGCATCACTATACTTAATATATCGTTTCGAAATTTGCTGACTTCCATCTATAAGCTATTGTGGACGTATTTTTTATCTACAAGGAACAGATTTTTTTATAATGGACGTTTTTATGGGTAATATTAATTTATAAATTTGAAAATTAAACAACTTTATGTAGATAGTATAAAATTATTTTGAAGGCCGTGGTTTGCCGACTCTTGATAAACAACTCGCTCTATAAAATAATTATTTTCAAATTTATCAAAAATTAAAATCATTTTACATGATTTTTGGCAAAAAGTCGACGACAAAGGGTTGGAAATATATTTCATTAAAAAAAAAAAACATTACTAAAAATACTTTCATACAAGAATTAGGCCTACTGATTTTCCAATTCATTTATGTGGTAGGTGTACTAATAATATAATAATTATTAATAATATCTAAGAGAATAAGACAGAAAGCTGTCACCTGTCACAACCATTGCTAAACCTGATAATAAAATTGACAGCGCTTTTCACCCTCACCCAATGGCGTAACTAGGAGATAGTTTATGTGTTATATTCCCCTCCCGTCGATATGTATAAATTGAACGTCATACAAACTATTAAAGAAGAAAAAAGTACCAAAAATTTTAACCAGTTTCCCTCCAAAAAAATTAAAAAATCTAATTATAGACCTTTCATCGTGATAATACATATCGGAACTATGTAATTCACATTATACTTAACCTGTGACATTTTACCTACATATTCTATTTTATTTTAGATACAATATTTTTCTCTCTGTAAGCGTACTTAGTTAATTAATTATCAGGTCTTTGGCAATAACTAATTTGTTTTTAAATTACTGACTTATCTCACCATAAACACTGTTGCCAACGAAACGCCAATAAGTTTCTAAAATAGAAAAATTTTAGATTAAATATGTAGGCTGAATAAAAATGAACATTCTGGTAACTCGTCATTATAACTACAAATACCTACCTGCTGATAACGACCAATAATTAGACTATTTTGAATAATCAGTATGTACACGTATTTTAAATAATTACCCTATTAATAAGTTATAAAATAGCAGCACGATAAGTAACACGAACAGACGATAACGAAATGCGTAGGCGTTTACCTAAACAGGGGTCTGTGCGATTGTTGTGTTCTGGTGAACACGGAGGGCGGCAACCGTCATCAACGCATCAACGCTCGGCAGAATTTTTATATTATTATAATATTATACTTATACTTATTTTATTATATTTATACTGGTATACACGAAATTGAGCAGAGGGCCAGTCAGCTCGCAACAGACGAGCGACGTGAGAAGCGGCCGCCGTGATTCCAGATGGAAATTAAATTTTTCATTTACACGCTTCGCTTGATAAATTAACTTTTAACCATTTGATTTAAAACATTTTTTACAAAAGGATCATCTGCATAATTTTTTTGACGTTTTGCAATTAACAAGTTATTCATTGGTTTAGATATATTATTATTGGTTCAGATAAGATAATTATTAATTACATCTGACAGAATGTACCAATTTTTACACACGGTTTAAATGGAATTAAATGGAAAACTGTTGCTACGAGATAATATACACAGTCGTTCTGCTACCTTTTTTAGACTCTTACTTTTTTTTTCTGTGAACACTATTTCGTATAGATCTACTTGTCCAAAATTCTCGATCAATTACTTTTTGAAACTGAATATGCCTCTAGTTGGTACTTTAAAAAGGTCATTTTTTGATTTTTTCAATTCTTCGATTTCTTTTTTTTTTTTGAAAAAACTACTCAAAATTTGAAAAAAAAAGGCTCGGAAACTATCATTTTTCGATCTTAACTTGATAAAAATTTAAACATAGATTGAAAATAATATGAGAAACATTTTGGTGCTAGAAAATTTTGAAAATACGAAAAAAAAAATTTTCGACATTTTCCATCATTTTTTTTTCTATTAAATTTTTTTCCTTTATTTATTAGATAAAAAAGAAGTAAAAAAAAGTAAAGCAACGCAAAGTAAAGTAAAGTAAAGGCAGGAAAGCCGAACATACATCAATCCATCAGATATTCTTCACTCTTCAGGTCAGATACTCTTGGTAAGTGTGTTGAAAATGATCACCATTATTGATTTTTATATTATTAACTTATTTCATTCAGAATCGTCTTATTGAAGAAATGATTCATCGTTGCTTTAAAATTTCACAAACCCACCAAGAGTATCTTACCTGAGGAGCGAAGGGTGGTAAAAATCGTTAAAATATTTCAACGAATTCAAGTTTTTCGAAATTCTTAAAACATCCATTTGAAATTAAATAGTTCGGAAAATTTAAGCAATGGTAAAATAATAACTAAATTTTCATTAAATCAATTTTTTTCATTTATGCAAAAATTATGACAATAAAAATTTGAAATTTAAATTAATTATTATCAAAAAAAAGTCATATACTAAACTGATATATTTCTGAAAAAGACTTAATATGGGTTTCATAAAAAACTTCAAAGTAATAAATTGATCTCGTTTTTAAAAATTTGTTGTCAAATATTGTTTTAAATTACACATCTTATAAAACTTTTTTTTTTAGGTTCTGATCGAAGGGAAGAACCTAGTGTTTCTACAATTATGTTAATTTTTTTTTTTTTTATTTTTTTTTCAAATGTACACGTTTTTTTTATAAAATCATAAAAAGTTTCGACCAGTAAGTTTTTGAAACCAGATCTGGCTTTAAATAGAACTTAAAAGAGGCTTTTTTTTTTAAATTCTCAATAGTTTAGTCAAAATTGGGAAAAAACTATCCAAAATTTGACAACGAAGACTCGAAAACTATATTTTTTTTAATCCAAACTTTATAAAAATTTTGATTTAAATACACAATCATGTAAAAAATACAATTGTAAATGAAAACTTTGAAAATGTGAAAAATTATTTAAGAATTAATTTTCTAACATTTTTTTTCTCTTTAATTTAATTTTTTTTTTGTTTTTTGTACATAAGTTTTTTTTTTAATGAAAAAAATGGGATTTAAAGTAAAGTAAAGTAATGTATAAACAAAAAAACAACGGACATATGTCACATATTTAGCACCATTTTTTTCACATTACGGTAATAGGTACTTTATTTATAAACCTTAAAAGCAATGCCAACATTCACCAAAACTAATACGATAAAATTGAGTTATAATTGTATTTCAAAGCTATGTTAATGCATATTTATACTGATAATGTATTATATTATAATCCGTGTTTACTTGGAACTTGTAAATCATGAGGCTATGAAATTTAAGTCTGTAAATGTCAGTTCCCAATAAAACAGCATCCCTTATAAACACATTGAAATCTGAAAATAATAAAAATTACAAAGATTAAGATTAGATAACATTAGATAAAGTTTAACTTCATTAAACTTCAGGCCATATTCACAAAATAATAAAAGAATGAATTCATTTCAGATGAATAAGATTGTATTTTTAGGTATTATTTATCATGGATTTTTTTTTTTTTTTTGAAAGTCTTTAAAAACAAAAATTTGGACAAAAATATAAATATATAAAATATATATAAATATACTTGAAATGTTTGGCCAGTGTAAATTTTTATAATTAGTTTTTATATATGGCTGTACTAGTTAATGTTAACGGCAAAGTTGTACAAGAATTAGTATAATCAAGATTACATTTTTTTCTTTAAGTTGTTAATACTTTTAGATTCTAAATGGAGCGAAGAAGTTAGTGTTTTTATAATGTTGTTTATAGTTTTTATTTTTTGTTAGGTGTACTTATTGTCACATAGAAATATTGTCTAAAAGTTTTGACGCGCAAATTTTTGAATCAGAATTTTCCTTGGTATTTCCTGGGTACTCTGAGTCAATTTTTCAAAATATCTTAAAAATATATTTTTTAATCTAAACCCTATGAAAATTCAAATATAGATAGACAATAATATGAAAAATATTTTGGGCAATTTAAATTATTAGTTTATATTATGAGAAATTTTTCCTAAAACTTTTCTTTCATAATTTTTTTTTCTTCATATGAAAATATAAAACGGGCAGAGTAAAGTTTAATGTTTTTTGTACAAATAGTAATTTTTATAATTTTTTATTAAAATTTACTATATAGTATATAACTAGAGCTCCGCTCCAAATCTTTTTATTGAATAATTGATTTATTGTATTTATAAATTTTAACACACCTACCTAATTCCACCCAATTAGCAAAGAATACCCATAGTATGAAGTATGTTTGACTTTTTTTATAATATAACATGGACATGATTTTTATTTTAATACATATAAACAATATACATTCTTAATTCTTATTAACTTAATTTAAATTTTAATATCTAACTGTAGTTATTCTAGATCAGGGGTGGCCAATATTTTTCTGTATTGAGCTAAGTACAAAAAAATAAATGTAGAAATGAGCATAAAAAAATTAAAACTTGAGTAACATTTTTAATTATATAGTATTTCTTAGCATATTATTTCTTAACATACATTATAATAAAAATAATAATTCTTTTTTACGTATCATTTATATAACAGTATATATAACATATATATAACAGTATAATTGAGATTAAAATGTGTTATTTGAATTTAATTTTCATAAAAATTTGGTGATTTTACTGTTATTATTATTTTAATGGGAATGTTGAATTTGTTTGGTTGAATTTTTGTTGTAGATAATATGAGCATAAATTATTTAAATGAAAATGTTTTAGTGATGCTTGGTACTTTATTTTTAATGAAACTCATTAGTGAAAAACTTTTTTCACGCATGGAGGCAAATCTTCAAATTAATTTTAACGCCAGAAAATCTTCCTGTGATATGAAGTTCCAAAATTCTAAAATATGATAATTAGAAAGTTTTTAAGCCTTGACTTTTCTATTTAATGACAGTTAAATTTTGAAGTTCTGGTATTTCCAATACTGTTTCTGAGGGTTACATTTTTTTTTAAATCGAGTAGCTACATAATAAATAGAATTCTGATTTTAACTTCTTCTTTTAACTTAATAAATATTTATTTAAAACTTTGATATAGTGATGAAATATGATTATTAAAACCCGTCAATGGAAATCGGTCGGTATATAATTGAATTTTGTACCCAAAAAATGGTCTAAATTTCCAGTTTCTAAATTACATTCAATTCGAATAAACGAAGTCCAAATATTCATCATATCTTTTTTTTTTTAATTATAATACTTCATATTTTAGATTCCAAAATCTATTTAATGCTTTTCTTTGTGCAAGTCATCCTTACTACACAAAACAATAAAAATTCACCAGTGTTTTTAATATCATTTTGATACAATTATTTTGTTACAATTTAATAGAATATTTGCGCGATTTTTATGAGGTAACTAATAATATCGAAAAAAAAAGATTTCAAAATGTATAAAAATTTAATATTGCATGTCAAATTTTATGCTACTATTCTGACGCAAGTGTGCATTTGAAAGTATAAAATATGCCACAAATGACACGTGTGCTGCAGGTTGGCCATCTCTGCTGTAGATAAATAAAAATCTATACTTTATTAACCCTTAAGCAGTCGCGTGGGGGTCTAGCATACCCCCACATAAATAAAAACAGATGTATTATATTACATAAAAGGTGTACATAGACCAAAATTTAGAAGATGGTTTTTGAAATAATATTGAATCGATTTTCATAAATCAGTACATTCGAAAAAAAAAATGTATGACTTAAAATATTCAACAAAATTGAAATGGGTCATATTTACCCCCACGCGACTTGTAACGTCATAATTTTTTATTGGACTTGTATTTTTTTCAATAGTTCATTTTATCGTAAATGTAATGTATAAAACCGATATAATATTGTGAGATTACAAAAATGTACTTATGTTATCAACTATGCATCTCGATGGTTCTATTTCTGAACTGCCAGAAGATAATTCTAAGCCCGAAGTTATACTTTTTTACAATAAAACAAAAACTGGAGTTGATACAGTAGA